>JAHREE010149062.1:0-59133 GCA_033628505.1 Tringa tobata | reverse complement strand
CCACCTGGTGGCTACTGGCGGAACGGCAGGAGGAGCCCAGCCCCGGCGGGTTTCCAACCCCCCCGCACCCGGCAGATCTGCCGCCTCTTCTCCTCGCCCCTGCGGAGCCAGGAACCTAAAACCAGCCTCCTGCCCGATTTTTGAAGGGGTTGCTTTCACTCGTGCCAGAATTCATAGAATCATAGAATGGGTTGGGTTGGAAGGGACCTTAAAGATCACTGAGTTGCAACCTCCCTGTGATGGGCGTGGATGCCTCCTACTAGACCAGGTTGCTCAAAGCCCCATCCAACCTGGGCTTGAACACTTCCAGGGATGGAGCATCCACAACTTCTCTGGGCAACCTGTTCCAATGCCTCACCACTCTCAGAGTAAAGAATTTCTTCCTAATATCCAATCTAAATCTACCCTCTTTCTGTTTAACGCTGTCACCTCTTGTCCTATCACTACATGTCCTTGCAAAAAGTCCTTCTCTAGCTTTCTTGTAGGCCCTCTTCAAATGCTGGAAGGCTGCTACGAGGTGTCCCTGGAGCCTTCTCTTCTCCAGGCTGAACAACCTGAACTCTCTCAGCCTATCTTCACAGGAGAGGTGCTCCAGCCCTCTGATCATCTTTCTGGTCCTCCTCTGGACATGCTCCAACAGGTCCATCTCTTTCTTCTGCTGAGGATTCCAGAGATGGATGCAGTACAGTGAGATGTGTCCTACGGGTCTGGAGACCACTATGGGTTCCAGGCAGATGCTGAAAGCATCCTGGACATTGCATGCCTCATTGCTCCCTCAGCACCAAGCTCAGGTATCTGGGTTAGGGGCTGAGGGTCACAGCAGGCTCCTTCCAGGCAAATAAGCAGTGAAAGAGGGCAGTTCGGCACTGCTAAAATCAGAGTGCCTGCAGGAACAGCCTGTCTCTTTACTCTAATTATAGAGGGGTCCTGGGATGACTAAGTGACACTGAGCAACACCGAGGTGCCTAATTTCTGAGATGCAAACACGTATTTGTTCAGTCTGGCAAAACGAGTAAAGAGCTGATTTGCAGGAAAACACGCTTGCTTAGAGCACCGAGCAAGGATCAGCAGCAGAGTCAAGGCTGCTACCCGTGTCCCTTTCTCCCCATGACTATAGATCTCACCCAAAATTTTCAGCACTTCTTCACACTCCTGCTGCAGCATTTGAACCTCACTGCAGACCATTTTGGGGGGGGAAAGGGTGGGGAACAGCAGACAGATATGTTGGAGACACGGCATTCCATTTCAGCTCTTGACTAATTCATTGGAGAACAAGGTGCCCATTTTGTAAGCCACAGCCTTTACTTTCTCCTCAAACTCACCTTTCACAGGTTTGATGGGAGAAACTCCTCAGAGATAGATGCAGATAAGATCATCCTGGCCAGCCGGCTGGGCAGCTCCCACTCCACTCCTGGCACTTCAGAAAGCCTCTTGCAGAAAATGCCACTCATTATCCAGGACGTCACCTTCACTCGTCACCATAGCAAAGGCAAAGCAAACACCAGTTTCCCTAGAAACTGCGGGTGGCCAGGCGTGTTGACTTTAAGGGAGGGAGAGGATCCCACAGAGAACAGTCCTGGGTGCAGAAGGGTGAGCGTGCTGCAGGTAGAGAGAGGGGACAGGACAAGCCCCAGGCACACAGGGACCAGCATGGCTGGAGTGGGGCAGGGACCCTTAGGAGAGACTCTTCCCTGGGGCAGAGGGGACCTGGTATTTGTGGTTGGGTGGCCCAGTAAGGGCAGAGATTCGTTGAGCGCAGCTGGTCACCAACAGCTCACCAGCCACAGCCTGTGTGGAGTGATGCAGACCAGCTGGTACCTAAGGGCTGGGCTTGCTCCCACAGAGGGGCACCTTCAGTTCTCGTTCAGAGCCCCCAGAAAGCAGGCAAGTGCCGACGGGGGGCTTTGGAGTTCCTTCCTCAGGGCTCCTTGCTGGGAAAGGCAGCTCGTGAGTGGCCTGAGCTCCTGCCAGAAACCACCTGCCTTAGAGATGGAACCTCAGAACTGTTCAGTCCTTTCTATTTCAAACCACACAAGCTCCCCCGGGGCAAAGAAAGCAACTGGTCTGGGAAAAATGGACCTGAAGAAGGCATTGTCCAGTGGTGCATGCTCACCAACCACATACCGGGCTGCGTGAGTAAGGGTGAAGTCAGCAAGGTAAGAGAGGTGGTTATTCCTCTTTATTTAGCACTTGTGAGGCCTTATCTGGAGTACTGTGACTAGTTTGGGTCTCCCAGTGCAACAGAGCTTGATCAACTGGAACAAGTCCAGCAGGGGAGGCCACTGAGACAGTTGAGGTCTGCTTGGGGCACGTCAGTAGGAGAGACTGAGGGACCTGCTCAGCCATGAGAAGAAAGGCTAAGGGGGAATCTAAAAGGATGCTATACAGAAGGTGGGACCAGGCATTTTTAGGGGTGCACAGTGAAAGGACAGGGAGTGACAGACAAGTTGCAACAAGGGAAATTCTGATTAGACATAAGCTTAAAAAAAATCCCAACAAGAGTGATCAAACACCAGCACAACAGCCCCAAGAAGCTGTGGGATCTCCACCTTTGGAGACATTCAAAGCTTACCTGGAGAAAGCCCTGACAACCTGGTCTTGTTCTGAGGTGAGCCCTGTTCAGGGGACTCTCCAGAAGTCCCATCTGACTGAAAACTTCGTGTGACTGATTCCCCTAAACCTACTAAAATGTAGAAAGATCTGGAAATGAGGAGGAACCCTGTGGCTTCTCAGAACCACCAGCTCCCTGCATGTGTGGGAGCTTATGCTTTGAAGGGAGCTTGGGGGAGAACAAAGCAAGAGGCACCCTATGTGTTGTGCTCTGTCCTGGTTTTAGCTGGGATAGTGGTACTTTTCTTCCTAGTAGCTGCTGTGTTTTGGATTTAGTATGAGAACAAAGTTGATAGCACATATTGTTTTAGTTGCTGCTAGATAATGTTTATGTTAAGTCAAGGATTTTTTCAGCTTCCCATAGAAGCTGAGAGGGAGCATAAACAGGACAAGCTAGCCAAAGGAGTATTCCACACCACAGATGTCATGCTCAGTATATCTAGGGGGATTGGCGGGGGGTGTGGGTGTGTGTGACACACTAATCTGCAACCAATCATCAAATTGTGTTACATCACTTTATTTTGTATATTCTTTTACCATTAGTAGTAGTATTACTATTTTTTCTTTTCCATTACTGTTCTATTAAATTGTCTTTATCTCGACCCATGAGAATTTTTTTCCCCTTCCTTTTCTCCCTCTTCTCCCTACCCTACCGGAGGGGGGAGTGAGTGAATGGCTGTGTGGTCCTAGTTGCCAGCTGGGGTTAATCCACAACACCCACACATGACCTACACTCTGGCAGCTTTTAGATCTCAAGTTTGTTCTTTAAGACACCGCAAAGCCGGTCTCTCCCTGGTGAGTGTGTTGAGGAGAACAGTCTAAGCTAAGCAACCCACCTAGCCCGGTGGAAGTGTAGGGCGCGTTGAGACTCCTCTGGGTGTTGGTCCCCTCCAGGTGCTGCTCACAGGCTGTAGTGCAATACTTGGGGTTGGTGAAGGAGACTGCTCCCAGCTGTTCACCTTGCCTCTAGCAGGGCCAGGAAAATACGAGTTGCTTCTGCTCTTCAGCTACCTCTTTCTGGTCCAGTGTGATGAGATAACGCTGAAACCTACAGTGCAGGGATTGTATGGGAGAAGGTGACTGCTGTCCTTGGGGACTGGACAAACCATCTGTACCATCAGCCCTGCTGTGGGGATGGATGGTCACCTCTGGCAAAGGGGCACCATGCACACTTGGACCAACAGTTGCCATATCCGAGACATGGGCTTGTGATTCTGTCCCTCGGGGAGCAGATGTGATTAAAGTGATCCCCTGGCCCTATGAGCCTGCAGAGAGTGGGTGCACAAGGCTGTGCCAGCCTCCCTGCCAGCCCGGGTTACTCAGGCACAGGTTGAGTCACTGTTTGACACTTCTGTGTGTTGAATACCGAAACAGGGAAGGGACAGTTGTTAGCAGAGGGAAGGAGGCAGACGTGGCTGCCGATGGCCCATGAGTCAAATGAGGGAGCCAGGGGGATGCAGCTTTTCAGCACTTGCTTCAGAAAAGCCTGGGGGGTGCGAGGGGTGCCCCACACTTACAAGGGGTTTACAGGGTGTCATGGGCTCTCCATCCCATGCAGCTGCCTCCTGCTACCTCAGGAGACCGACGCTTGCTTTCTTAGTCCATGGTCAGCCTGGCAGGCACGGGAGCTGTACGTGCTCTCCAAAACCTCTGCCTCCAGGTCCTGAAGGAGGATGCAACCCAACCGCAGCCCCGCTGGCTGGCAGTGTGCTCCTCCCTACCTAAAACCAGTCCCCAGCATCTCCTGCCCCAACTCGGGGAGGGGGAATTAACACCCCTGTGCCACAGCAAGGGCTACAGGGCTTGTGGGGAAAGGGTAAACCCCTCCCAAAGAAATACCTTGTTTGTGGAGGGTGGCGCCAGCACCAGCTGCCAAAACGGGAGCTTTTTTGGCAAGCCAGGGAGCATTTGGGAGGTGAATCTAGCAAAGTCCTTCCTTGTCCTGGGCCCTGGCACTACTGGCCTGGGTCTGTGCCCCAAGGGTTAACTGCACCCTCTGTGCCCACGCCTGGCAGGGCACATGGAGTCCTACAGCCCTGGCAAGCTCATGGCATGGTGACCCTGAAGGTCCTGGCTCCAAGCGGTACCTCTGCTCTTCTTTGCTCTTTTCCCATGACATTCCTGACCTGAAGTTCAGCAGAGTTTATCCCGCCTCCAGATAATGCTGGCTGCTTTCACAATTCAGGTGTGCTCCATGCCAACCCTTCTTCAGTGTGTACATTTCTGGTGCTGTGGTCTCCTTGAACAAGGAGAGGACAGACCAGAAACCAGAGGCCCTGAAGGCAGCAGACCTGCAGCCCCACCACCAAGGGAGCCCTTTGCAGGAGAGAGGGTAGGGATGAGCCTTACTGGATTTACTGCCCTTCCTGTGGGCAAATTTTAAGAAAAAACAGCACAAGAATCAGGCAGCCTTCCCACCTCTTCTACTCCTTTTTTTCTGTGAGATCTTTCCGGCCCCACCATTTTAGGATGTCCCTGGAATGTGTGTGTGTGTGTGACTAAGCAGGTGACTGGGTTGGTTTAAGATCAGTTTTAAGGTAAGAGGAAACTGCTGCTTTCCTAAAAGTCTCTCCCGAGGTGTAAGAAACCTGCACCACCCCTTTCCCACCAGTGCCAAGTTCCACGTAAATTTGTATTTAATTTGGCATTTAAATCAACCCTCACCCAAAGCCGCCTTAATATTGAACAAGTGCAAAATAACTCCTGGCAGATTAGTATTTGTGTCATTACAGAGGCTTAGAAACATAACTCTAAAAGGCACTGTAAATCCATAGAAGGAGATTTTCGCCCTCCGCCAAGCAGCATGCACAGTAACAACCAAGTAGTCAAGAAAGTCGCAGTGCCCTGAATCAATGGGAGTGCATGTGGTATCCTTCATTCCTCCTTGTTCTGCTGCCTCTGGGGCCAAGGTCATTTGGGAGTTGCTTTCTGGTCTGTGGCAGTCGGTGAAAGAGTTTAGAAGTGTCTGGGACGTGGAAAACACACACAATAAGAGCATACTTCCCTTTTTTTCTCCTGTTAGTCTGCTCCTTTGCTCCACCAGACTCCACTGAAGTAGGAATCCACACATTTTTGGCTCCTCCTGGGACATACTCTAGCTACCTTTAAGCCATCAATGGCACCGTATCCGCTTGAAAACCTAATTTCTTGAAAGTTTGCTATTGTTCAGGCACATCCTTCTTACCTTCAGTCTGCAAGCCAACAACTTGCGTCATGGCTTCACATACCCCCTTCCCAATCTGCTCCCCAGTGTTGCATTAGTGTCCTTGAGATTTCTCTCCCATTCTCTGTGTTACACCTGTGGAACAGCGTAGGTGGAGGGGAGAGGAGGAGGGGAGATTAAGCATCATTTGCAACTCTAATTTAGTAGAAAAAGGCAAGATAACCTGTGATGCATTTCCAACCAATGCCTAGGAGGGCTCTCTCATGCCAAGGGATTCAGAAGACCCAAATGTCCCTGTGTTGTCCTTCAGTGCCGGCAGGCAGAGGGGGGAAGGCCCAGCCTGGCATACTCGAGACAGCACCGTGCCTGAGGAAGGGGCTTTGCCTGCCTGGAGCATATGGATGTGTGGTAGCGTAACACTCCATGTGAAAACTCATGGGTGAGGGAGCCTCTAAAATGGGAGATTACAGCCTCATACCATCAGGAGCCTTAAAATTATTACCACCATCTTCTTCATGATCATCATCATCATCACCATTATTTTGCTTTGTCGCTGTTTCTACTTTCAAATAAAACTATTACATGTGTTTGGAACATCAGAAAGATGTATTTTTACAAGGTGAATTGAATACCTACAAACTCCTTTCCTATTCTTGATTATACAAGTACCCAGCAAGACACAAGCAAATAAATACAGGAATATAGATGCAGCAGACACAGACACACGCAGTGATGAAAAGATCACATCCTTCCTCCTGCATTTGCTTGCTGTGGCTTGGGTTTGTATTTCTTCATTTATTAAGCACTTCTAACATTGAATAAGCTTTCTTTATTCAAGAAAAGTAGAAAGGAGAAGCTCCTAACCCTCTTCTCAAGCAGCTGATCTCTGGTCCACAGTGACAGCTTCGAAGAAGACAGCGTTTCTTTGCCATTCCCCCCTGAGCTGCAGTCTCCCAGATGGCCCACTCCAACCCATGAAGAGCTGGCTGCTGTCACCCCACCAGCCATTAGAGGAACAACATTCCCAAAGAACACCAGCCTCTCATAGTCAGGCTGTCCAGGTTTTTATTAATTAAATATTCCACATAAAAAGTACTAAATAAATATATAGCTGTGTCAGACACCCGTGTATCACACACACCCGCTTGGAGAGCTCTGTGTATATATATATATATATGAAATATCGTGGAAAGCTATTTACCAAATGCAAAGCAGGCTACAGAATGGTTCAACTCTGCAGGCTCCCTGCTCATCGCCAGGGTGCAGTCCACGCACGCACACGCATGCGCACACTCACGCACACGCTCACGCTCGCTCACTCCTGGGAAGAAGGGTGTCCACCCTCTGTAACCTGGCTGCTTGGGAAATGTTCGTGTTAATGCCACAGGCACACTGGGAAGGAGGCAGAGCTCCAAGGTGCCCAGGAGGAAATCCCACCGGGGTATTGCAAGCAGTTGCACGGAAGAGGTTTTGTCTGCAGGGATCCACAGCCTGGGATGGCAGGGGTTGGGAAGGGAGGGTTGGTGAGATGGGCAGGGAGCCTGGGGAACTCAGCTGGGGTGTGTGGTCAGGAGTCAGAGCTAGGAGGGAGGCTGGTGCTAGAGCACAAATCAGAAAATGTGTCAGGGTAAATAGGTGCAGATGTTTGTATGTCTCTGAATTTTCTTCCCCCTCTCCACTGCGGTCTCTAGATGATGAGGAAGGGGTTGAAAGCGAACAGGAAGAAGCAAAAAGGAATACTCTTTCTCCATCTCTCTCTCTGCCTCTTCTCCACTGATCTCTGGAGGAGAGCCAGGCAGGGCTGGGAGAGGGGACAAACGTAATGGTGGATAGATAAGGATGTCCTTGGTAATACCTGAGATGTGTCCATGGGTGGGCAGGAGTGGGGATGTGTAGGGCTGATGAATCTGCTCCTGCCTCTTCTCCTATCAGATGTGGGGTGCAGGCATCCCTACAAGCTGATCAAAGGGAATCCTGGGTTGGGGCAGAGCCGGTCGCAGACCCAGCTGATGATCTTTCCTGCTGCTCAAGCCCTGCAGCATTCCTGCTGAAAATAGGCCAGGACAGGCTCTTGCAACCATGTTCTTTTGTCATAAGGGGTGAGCTCCATCCCACGGAGAAACGAAGTGAGCAGGGACAGGATGGCCAGAGTGGTGTCTGAAAGTTGTTTGAGGAATGAGAGGGGGCTACAAGGGTGCCTGTGCGGGGAAAAGAGGACCCCTCTCCTTTTTTGCCAGTGTGGGTTGGCACTGTCTCTTCTGCAGGATTGGCTCATTTGCCACCAGGCAGCCCACTCCCCGCGGCTCTGCTGATGGGCACTTAGTCTCTTTGCTCCCTGTGGAGCTGCTACATGGGGCTTTTCCCACCAGCATAGTCATGGTATGGGCTTGTCCGGGCCTTGGGCCGAGGGATGGAGAAATCATTTTCGGGTTCAATGGTCTGAAAAAGAAAGCAAGAAAGCCTTTACCTTTCAAAACTGGAGAGAAGTAATAGAATAGGGCTTTAAAAAAAACAAAAACAAAACACAACATAACAGGAGAGAGAGAAACTGTGTGATCAGTGGGGCTGTGGAAGAGGATCCCGGCACAACAAACCAGTAAGAGAGACATGTCACCAGATGACATGTGGGGACATGACGTGAGCTACTAGATCGGGCTAGGCTGTGGTCTGAAGGAGGACTGGTGAACGGGCATGGGGACATGTAGACTGCCCACTCTGGATCCACACTGCAACTTCCAGTGACTGCTGGCAGGACTATATTCAGGGCACAGGATGGGGAAAGGAGCACGATCTCCCAAGGAAAGGGCAGAATCTACTGCAGGAACTATGCTCAAAGAGAGGACTTCTTGTGTGATGTCAAATCCAGATGTGCTGAAAACCACAACCTCAGACTTTTCCTCAGGGCCCTCTTGCCTCCCCATGTCCCTGGATGTCACAGGTCCCTCCCCCCAGCCACAGGCACCTCTGTGAACATGTCATGGTATTGCCCAGCTCCATGTGAAGCACCTGTCTCCCTCCACATAGCCTGCTTGAGGTCCATCTGTCTTTGTCCCTTCTCCTTCCTTTCCCTTCAGCGCCTGAACAGTAGCCTACATGTGGTAAAACGGGTGAAGGGGGGCGTGAACTTACCTTCATCTGAAAGTGAGAAGAGTACGGGGAGTAGCTGAGGTCTCCTGTGTCTCCTGAATCACAAGACAAGAAGGGGGGAAAGTTAGTGAGTTAGCATCATACAGTAGCTTGGAAATAGCAGATCAAGGGAGACTCAAAGGGCCTGTTGCTGCATTAGCTGCTGCTTTTAGACTGATCAAACTACAGAATATGCAGGCAGGAACGGGTTAAAATCCATAGGTGGGTGACATTAAATATTTCCTTATGAAATCAGGAATGAATGGTATTGCAAATAACAGGACACAGGTGGCCTTGGAGTTTAGACACCTCCTGTTGCCTCACAATTACTGTCATCATCACTGGCCAAATCCCTCCCACTCGCATGCACAAGACCCCTCTGCAGTATTGCCTGGGAAAGCACAGCCTTTCTCGGCTATTCTTTTAAGAACCAGGAGGTCTGACTCCAGGAGACAAATGTGATCTCAGTAGCAGATCCACGGGGAGTGCAGTCACATCTCCTACCCATAGAATTGGGAAGCCCCAATTGATAAAACATTTTGCTTTGTCCAAGTAGGCATAAGACTCATACAGAAAAGTAAGGCTTACTTTCCTCCTTTTTTGGATGATGGGTTCATTTTTAAATAGCTAATGGTAATCAGATCAGTGCTGGAATAAATCATCTCCAAGGTATAACCTGGAGAGGTCTGAAGAGCTGGAGCATTGCTAGGAGACAAACAAAAAACTCCTTAATTTTTACACAGACTTTCCAGACATAACAGAATCATAAGGAATTATGTCTCAGCTCTGACACCTAGTAAGTCTCCTACTTAGTCACTGCTACACATCTTTGGCTTTTGCATCGGTCCTTACTCTTTTCCCTCTTGTGTGGAGATTCATTTTCACTTGCACTTCTGAAGTTTCATCAATCTGAAACTTTTTCCTGCCTCTAAATTATCCATCATATTCAAATCTGTTCCTGCAGCCCTCCTACCCCTTTTAGCTCATGAGTGGTGCACATGTGCTTAGGGCTGAGGGACAGTGGAGTCTTTCACTTCATCATACCTTGCACAATTTCATCTTGAGTGTAGGCACGGTTGTCCAGTCCAGTTGTCTGCTTTAGGAACTTGGGTTGGCAGAAGTCATTTTCCGGAGGGTAGTCCTCCAGCTTCAGGGGGGCAGTGAGGAAACAAATTTCAGGAACAATATACATTATCAAGAAGATCCATCCGTTGGATACCAGAGCGATGGCCACGACAGGATCATCCCACTTACGCTGGCCTAAAACTGTGTTGCCTTTTGTGAGCATAGTGATCCACACTACCCAAATGGCAATGGAGAACAGGATAGTGACAAAGATGTGTGCCCCATGCCTCTTCCAGCTTTTGTATGACCCACAGAATGTGAACATGGAAACCAAAAAGGTCAGAGCCATCAAGAAGAGCACGTAGATCAAAAGCATGACAAAGTCCTTGTTGGCTGACTCTGAAGACATGGTCAGTAAATACCTTTCCTGGTTTACTAGCATGGTGACTAAGTATTCAATGCTGATCACAACTTGTACCAGGGCAAAGGAAACAATGAGGAGCAGCAACACCAGCCAGGAGAAGGGCTTTCTTCCTCTCACTAGTTTGTTGAGGTTGCAGGCATGGGTGAGGAGGCATGAGAAGCAGAGAGCAAAGATGACTCCAAATAGGAAGAAGCGAGTTGGGCGAGTCCTGTCATTGTCTTTAATGATGAAGGCAAAAGTGAGACCAAAAATGCCGAGTGTGCCTAAGAGAAAGAAGAAATAGATGGAGATCATGTGCCGCTTGCTGTTGTCTTGGACTTTACAGATGAGAAAGAAGAGCGAGCAGATGAGGAAAATGGTGACGAGGACACCAGCTGCAGCCAGTGACTCCAGGACAATCCCCCAGGCCTCTTGCATGTCACAGAGCGGGTAATAGTCAGCATCGATGCTGCCGCAGCCTCGGGGAGGTGTCGTCGTCATTCTCTTGCCTTCTTCAACAACCTCCCGGTGAAGTGTTTCTCCAAAGCTGCAGAAGAAGAAAAGATACGGGCTGTTGTATCAACCACCTGAGTGCTGCCAGAAGAAGGGAAAGAGAAGCAGGACAGATGTCCATCCCCACCTCACTGGGCAAGAACACCACAGCGCTAAGGACATGGGGCTGTAGGAGCAGAGCCATCCCCTTGTCTGGCGTTGGCTCTCTACTAAGGGCAAGCCAAGCCCCTTAGTAGGAGGCAATTCACCTTGCATGTCCTCTGCACCATGCTTGGGGTTGTGCAATGTCGTAAGAGCGTGGGGAGCAGGGAGAAGGCGAGGTGCTTTCGCAGGAATTAGCTTGGTGCCCAGCAGCACAGAGACTGAGCTGCCTTGTCACTCCTGTGACACAAGCAGCTGTTAGTCATAATACAGTTTACGCTCTTTTGGCAAGTTCGAACAACATCAGTACCTCGTACCAGTGAGGTTCAGAGATGAGCCACGCAGAACAGGAAACTCTCTACTCTGGTTCTTTTCCCTCTTTGACTTTCTCTGAAACACTCTTGGCTTTGGTTTACGGGTATGGAGGAAGAGGAGCTTTAACTGCCTTTTACCCTGCAGAGAACTAACCTGGATGCCCCCAGCATAGCTCCTCTCACTCCAAATTAAATAGCAAATCTAGGCCACCAACCATTGAGCCCTAAACTTCTATTCCTCCTTCTTCATGGCAGTAAGAACTGTCTCAAAGACCTCGGGTCCCCTCCCCAAGATATTGCCTTGCGCTGGCTGGAGGCCTGACGTGTCAGAGCGAATGCTGTTCATTGCATGAGAAATAACCACCAAGTTACTGCCTGAGGAGTCCACGAGTTGAGGATGGACAAGGTCTCTAACGCACCCAGCGCATTCCTGCCGTCTCGTCATGAGGAGTTCAGTGCTCTCTGAGTAAGCCTGATTTAAGCCCGTCTCGCCAGGGGATAAGAGGGCTGTTTAGGTGAGCCCTGCCCATCGCCGAGGGGAATTAAGTTGCCTACTTCCTTGGAAGCCTGAAGCATGTGCAGAAACCACTGCATGAGGACATTGGGCACATTGTCGCCCATTGTGCCAGCATGGAGTGAGTTTAGATCCCAGGGGCCAGCTACTGCCTTCTAGGTACCAAATTGTTCAGCTAGGCTCAGGACTCTAAAATCTATCAAAATAGGAGTTTAGATATAATATCGGCATGAAACACGAGGGAATCTGGCCTTAATGGTGACCCACACTGGAAAAGCAAGGGCTTTCTTTTCTGATACATAAAGAAAAAAGTTCACCTAGCAAAATTTAGCCTTTAGTGCTCACCATGCCATTTACTTTGGTTTTCCTTCCCCAGAACAACATACTGCAGTTACGAAGCTGGTGCTAAAAACCTTCCAACAGATTTTAGGGAGTGGAGGTGAGTCTTCAATAAATGGCAGTTGATCTAATCAAAGGATGAACAAAGGGAGAAAATACCACCGACTCCCTCTCAGCACCACATATGCCTCAATGTGACCTGCTTATAAACGGTGGAATATTTTTGCAGCTTTTAGCTTCACTGTGTAAAAGGAGATGTGCAGCTCTTCAAAAAGCTGGCTACAATAAAATGCAAAGTATTCAAATACGCAGGAACTCTGGACTCTCACGAAGAGAATGAAATTAGCGGATAACACGTGCAAAACTTTTCACAAGCAACCGTTCACAAAATTTGGGGGATTTATGATCCCTTGCACAAACAGCTGAGTTATCTGTGAGTAATAAATAATTAACCTTTCTGAAAAATGAGACCAAATGCTACAATTTTACCCAGAAACACTTACTGTTGGTCATATTAGTTTATGTCTTCACATCTCTGGCATATACAGACGGGTGCCTGCTGTCAGGGCAGGTAGAGAGCCGAGAGAGCCAGTGTGAGACCCTGGGGCAGCACAGAACACACACATAGCTTTGGATCCTGAGTGGCGCTTGCTGCAAGGGCTACTTGCCACAGGTGGCTACCGCGGCCCTTGGAACAAATAGGATGGGAAGAACATCACTGCCTTAGAGAACCGGGCCATTTGTGCCAATTTTTATTGCTTTTTCTTTTTTTGGGGAAGGTAGGTGGCATGAAGAGTTGCTGCCCTGACTCCTAGGTGAGCGTTGCCCCCTCCCAGAAGCTGAGTCTGCTCATCCAGCCCCTACAGAAGCGAATGGGACTTCTAAGGGGCTCTTGCAGTCAGAGCAAGGTAGTCCTTGCTGTGGTGCCTTCACAAGTTCATCCCAAATCACACTTCTCGCTTTAGCGCCGAGTTTTCTCCCTCCAGCAAGAGCCTCCTCTCTCACTGATGCTTGCGCATAAAATACACCCATCCAGCCACATAAATCTCAAGTCACTTCCCGGGAAACTCTTCCACGACTCGCCCTTGTTGGAGCCAAGGGCGGGAGGCGTTGCGTTCTCGGTGCCCCTGCTCTCCCACCCCGCAGAGCCCGCACGCCACGTGTTCCTCCCCACCATCCCGCCCCAGCCAGGTCTAGCCCCGCATCCTGCGGGACGTTGGCCTCCCTTTACCTTTACGGGTCCTGCCCGGGGAAAAAAAAAGGCAACGGGGGGAAAAGGCTCCGGCGCAGAAGAGGCGAGTTCTCAGGGCAGCGCTCAGGAGGTCACCTCCGCTCCCCGCCACCCCGGCCGAGCGGCAGCCCCGCCGCCTCCCTCCGTGGGAGCTTTAAGAGCCGGAGGGCTGGGGAGGTGCGGCCCAGCACGCCCATTCCAGTTCCACCGCCTCCCCTCCCCTCCCCTCCCCTCCGCCGGGACACGGCGGGCAAAATAGGGCCCCCCCCCGTGCCAGGAAATGAAGTAAGGGCTCCCTGACGTCAGCGGGGCCATCACCCCTGCGCTGGGGTGGAGATGGAGCCGCTGCCCGTCCCCAGCCCCGGGACGGGACCCGCTCAGCCCGGCGCCTGATGAGGTGCTCCCCCCCCGTCGGACTCCCGGCACCCCTGGGTGGGGACCGGGGCTATCGATAGCGGGGGGCGTCCCCTCCCCGCTCCCAGCCTTTTGTCTCTCTTGGAGGGCTTTCTCGCCAGATAACCGCTGGCAAGGTGGGAGGGGAGGAGGTTGTGGGACGCAAATGGGCCCGGGGAGCCCGGAGGGAGAATGGCTGCCCGCTCGGCTCCAGAAACAAGTTTCCTGGGGGGTCTTTTTGCCGGGCACCGGGGCTGTGCGTGGGGACAGCTCTGCCCCGCTCATCCCTTCCACCTCTGCCAGTGAGAGCCACGGGATCCTTTCCTGAAAAGGGCAGGTTGCCTTCCCCGGTGTCCTTGCTCAGCCCAGCCCTCCTCTCTGAAGGCACGGTTCTGTCTGCTGGCGAGCACTGAGTCACTTTGTTCAAACTGCTGTCCCAAAAGGTTAATGAATGAAGGCAATGACAAATTCCCCCTTGTTCTACATTGTGCCTTTGGCCTGGACACACCTGTGGGCGCAATCCCATCCAAAGCCCCAGGTGCCTCCAACGTCTTCGTGACTCCATCTGTTGTTTTAAATATTACTCACTGGGAGTATTTTATTATTCTGATTAAGGAATTGACATCAGGGCCTACCCACAATAAACATTCAGTCCCTACACACAGCCCCATAACCTGGAAATCCCTGCCACCCCGTGGAGGTTGTCCTCCTTCCCAAAACCAGGGGAGCAGGTGTACATGCCCGTGCTGAGGTCTGACTGCCAATGGTTGTCTCATCTGCATGTTAATTGTTTGTTTGTTTGTTTTAGGTCCCCTGGTTTATTTCTGGGTGCCGATCCCTCTTGAATGTCACATGTAGAGGCAGCGACAAAACACATACAAGAGTCCTCTCTTGCACACCCCTTAGAAAACCATGAGAGCCTGCAGGGACAAGTGGCTCATCAAGCAAAAGGCAATGCTCAGTGCAGTCACTACAGGGTTGGCCATGCTGCACCCTACAAGAGTTCCTCATGTCCTTCCTGCTTTCACTTCAGTGTAAAATCCTGAGGCTTCTTAGGAAAGGACATACCAGGTTTCTTTACATGAAATTAAACTTAACTTTAAAGTAGGCCCCAGGCTTAGTGGGCCAGTGAAGAAAGGAGGCAGTTGTGAAAAATGAGAGGAGGAAAGAAGGAGTTATGGAGAGGAGTTTAGCACCAGCTCAGTGGAACCCACCCTGTCTAGGAAGACTTCCCAGGAAGGTTTCAAAGGTCATTGCCAGCCCATTTGCATCTTGTCAAAGCACATTATCTACTGCCAGCCATTTCCCTATATTTACACAAACACACAAAATCCCATGGAAGGCAGCCCATCAAATTATATTAGGGAGAAAAAAGAAGAAAAGATAAGAAGAGTAACACTGACATTTTACAGAATGCCTGAGAAATCCTTGAGAGTCAGTCATCAAACGCACCCTGTACTTTCAAAAGGCTTATAAATGGGACTATGTTTGAGAAAAAACATCTTAAGGGACTTAGAAGCCCAAGTGCTGCTGACTCATGGCAGGTAGCCTGAGAAATGGTGCCCATGACCCTCATGCTGTGCCAAGGAGGATGGAGAAGCATTGCTGGGCTACACGGGCAAGTACAAACTGCACAATGGTCACACCAGAAAGATGAGATGACTGTCACCTTGCTTTAGGGATGGGATGCAACTTGGAGATAAAGGCACCTATATTTAGATTTTACGTGGTTATTACCTAAATGTGAGCTAGGTGTCTCAGCTCCCAAACAGCCAAAGGACTAGCCCAGCTGATTGGACGCGGGTGTCTATTTCTATGTACACTGAAATGGTCCTAGGTGTGGTTTGCTGGGTTGCCCAGGGCCTCACCTTAATTGCTTGCACATGGGCATATAGCGCCATTTGAGATGCCCAGCTTGTATGTGGGTACCTAGATGTAGATGTCCACCATATGGACTTAATTCTGGTGCATCAGCATAGACAAATAGTCCATTGAAGGTACTGTAGCTCAGTCACCTGTACCTTAGCCACCAGCACCGGGATGGCATATAGGATGCAAGAGCTGTGGGAAGCTACCCTTCTGGAACACCAGCTCACACTGAATAACCCAGGTGACCTCAAATGCTCCTAGGTACCATTCTGTGGGCAATTAAATTAGATCCTATTTGCCTACAGAGCAGACTTCTTGATCAGAGACAAGTCATCCAGATTCCCACTACAGTTGGTGGGAAGAGTCACTTCCAGGGAAGTTTCAGTTGACCTGCTTCACGAAAGACCAAATCATACCTGAGAGTATCTGTTTCTCTCCAAGAGAAATTAAGGGAGACAAGATAATGAATTCAGATACAGATCTTTACACTTGTAAGCTGAAATACATAGCAAGTCTCCAAAATCATTTCAAAACAATCCAGTAGGAAAACACTGGTAAGGATGGAAGCTCCTTTGGGTGGGAGCCTGTTGGTAGCAAACCACCTTGCTTTGGCTATACTGCAGCCCCGGAGAAGCAAGCTGGATGCTGGTAAATGGGAAGGAGCAGTGGCTATGGCTGACAGGGAGAGGCAAGGATGGCAGCAGGATCCCATCCCTTCAGGTAGCAGGCATCCACACCTCCTCTTCCAGTCGTCGGGCAGCAGGACCAGGCAGAGAAGGAGGGCTGGGATATCTCTTTGTATCAGCCCCGGTCCTTTCCCCTTCTCGCTGCTGGCACTGCCTGGCCCTGCTCCCTCCCGTGGGGTGTCGATGCTCAGTGCTGCCCACCGTGCCCCTGAAGCTCCACTGGCTTCGGTGTCACAGGGCTGAGCTGCCAGCAAAGGGCAGAACACTGCAGCCCCTCTCAGCTCAGCCAGGTCTGGGGGAGAGATCACGTCTGAGAAGTTCAGGGACCGAGTTAGTATCTTTTATTAAGCCAAGTAATAAAGCAAGTAGATGCCTGGGGAGAAACGGTGCTTGGCGCTCTGGAATGTGTCTAAACAACACGTTTATTTTTGGTCACTGATATTGGCTGCATCGTAAATATGCTTGTGTCATTCCTCCTGCTTAGCTACCTGTGCAGTACATTGACAACACAAGAAGTGCCTCTCTCCCTGAAAAAATCCCCCCTGGCAGCACTTATCTCAGTCACACTGAGCTAATATTACAACAGTCTCCACCCTGTTCTGCCCTGTCCATTTCCTTCATCTTTAAATCAGTTCAGGTATAAACATTATGACACTCTTGGAAACAGCCTGGCACCAAGGTGGCCGGTCTTCAGTTCAGGCAGCTAGCTCGAAGCAGCTCTGCCTTAGACAGGAAAGAAGATAAGGGCAGTAGGTGACATTTTCGGAAAGGCACATGTGGCACATCAATGTAACAGTGTTTTTTTTCCCTTTTTCCTTCTGTATCCCCTCTGCTCTGGCTCTGAAAGCATATACCCAAGGATTACCCAGCCCCTGATCTAAGACTCACGTCCTTTTCCTTTGGAAATGAAAAGTGTGGCACCAAAAAGCAAATGTTTTCTAAAAAAAATTGCAAAAGAAACTCATACTGGTGTCCTTCAGAGCTGTTATTTGTCTCTCTAGCCATACACTCTTCCAAACTGCATGCTGTGCTCCCTGCCATTTTCATTCTCAGGAACAAAATAAACATCTCCAGAAGGGAACAGTGATGTGCTGCTTTGCCAGGGACTGTTGGTTGCTGCCTTCTCTCAAAGAGAGTCTCTTCTTTAAATGAGTAAGTTTTGGCCAATGCCTTTCTCTTCCTGGCTCATAAACGCCCAGATTCCCGGTACAGGGCATTCATTTATGGCGAGGGAGAGAGATTTGGGCAAGAAAAGGGCAAGGAGACTTGTTAAAATATTGAAATCGGTGCTACTGAGTAGATCCTGTAAATGGAGACTTTCAAACACGTGAATTATCTGCCAGAGTATCCCTAATTGGTGAGAAGACACTGCTTCTACAAATGTAATGGAAATGGGCTCTCTGGCCCTCCACTAGGAACGTAATGCCTGCCTCTACAGGGGCAGGTGTCACACTGTCTGTCATACTCCACAAGTGTGGAAGCTGGAGCAAAAACAGGTAGAAATAAGGGGGGAGCGGCTCAGAGCACCTGTGGCTGTGATCACTTTGGCTAGGAAGAGCCTCTTCATACAAGAAAACCGGTGCTCTTCAGGAGCTGTGAGCAAGTTAAAAAAAAACCCAATTAGATTTATCACCTCCTTTAGGGCTTTCAACAGTATGCTGATAAACATTTCATTCACGACAACTGCTGTAGTTTCCTGGAGGTATCCTGTGCCCACCCGCTTACCAGAGCAGCTAAGAAGGCTCCACTCCTCCCTTATGGCATTAACCTCGTGGGCTTTTGTGCTGATGTGTTCCCAAAGCAGAAAGTTGCACTAATATGAATGAGGGTAGACACACATTGGGGGAGAAGTGCATGACTTTCAGGAAACAAGGGATCTGAAAACATACCAACTGGTGAGGATGTTGTCTGATACCCCCAGAAAGAAGGACATGCTAAGGGAGGTCCATGAGAACTCGCATTTTCTCTCTCACAGAGGAACCGATCCCAAGGCTGTGGAAACGATTTAGGGAAGAGGGGATGACTGGCTGCATCTTTAGCTGAGGAAGCCTGACAGAGAGACCCTCAGCACAGCACCCCAGGAGGACTCAGCCTTTGCTTTCTTTGTGTGCCAGTCCTTGTTTTGGTACCCTTGCCTGGCACCTTATGGTGTTCCCCTTGGCATCCCTTGCCCACCGTGCCAGCAGCAGTTTTCCCTTTTTCCGCTCCACACCACAGGGCTGAGATGAGTGGCTGAGATTCTTACTAAGAGAGGATTAGGCCCTCTCTCACATGGGTTGCTGTTGACAATAGATGTTCTGAGACAGCCATCCTGCCCCGGAGTCTGAGGCTGATTTCTCCTGCCAGCAGTGCCTTAGGTAAGAGGCTCTGCAGAGGACTAGTTCCGTGCAAGAAGCATTCCTGGGAATCAAGGTTGCACACAAAAACTCCCTGCTCAACGATACAGAAAATTCTGCTTTACTGCTCCTGGATCAAACACCACAGCAGTGACATAAAGCAAAGCTGAGATCCAACATAAATCACTCCTCCCTTTTAGACTTCAACAGAAAAAAAAAAAAAAGGAAGAAAAAAGCGTTGATAGATTTTACTTTTTATCAACAAGCTTCATACTGGTAGAGATCCGTGCCCCCACACAGCCACCATAAATGCTGGCATAGACTCAGCATTGTCTGTTCTGGCTAAATTATCAAAAGTGCAATTGTATTTACATGTTTAATCTTAATCAGACACATCCCATTGAGTGATATGGCTGTGTACAAATCCGGTACTGACTGCCGAATCATGACCTGGGATCACCCAGCAGTTTTGGTTGGCGTGTGTTATCCAACCAAGGCTAATCATTAATCAACAATCAACGCTGTGATTTTTCTTGAAGGAAATGGGTGGCAAGGGAGAAAAATATAAGGAACAATTGTAAGGTAAGGTCAAGTAATTGAACTCCTAGCCTGTTGTTGCTCCTTAACATTTTCTTGCAGTTTAGAGCAGGCCCCCAGGGCAGGCAGTTCTTGATATCTGGGTGCCACAAATCCCAGTGTGGGATTTGTCACCTCTTGGAGCTGGAGAGCTGCTGAGGAGCCATGTAGGTCCCCGACAACCCCACTCAGGCTTCAGGGAAATGTTATTAAGAAACACAAGGCTTAGGTGCTAGCACCGATGAAAAGTGTCTTAGTGCAGCCCTGGGAGAAGGAGCTTCTCTTCTGCGCAATTTCATCTTCTGGGGTGTCTGGTGCTTCGTGGTAAAGCTCAGGCAGATGAAGGCAAGGGCTTCTAGCATCAGCCTGCTCCACAGACACAGCCATGGGCATTACAGTCTTGTGGGTCCCTGTGATTTGAGGGGAGACAGTCTGCATCCCTCTAGTCTTGAGATGGAGACTGCTGGAAGTGCCATGCCAATGCTGACCAGGCAAAAATGACAGTGAGTAATAGCTCCCAGACTATACATATAAATGGTTTATAAAGCCAACGCCTCAGTTGTGTTTGCTAGCTCACACTAGGTAAAGTTTGCTACTTGTCTGTGATTATATATGACCACAAAACTCCTCACACGCCTTTCAGGGCAGCTCAAGCACTCATACGTCAGTAACCATGAGGGAAGCCCTAGCTCAGCCCACGCTGCAGTCCTGCCCCAGCTCAGCATGTGTGCACCAAAAAGGCCAATGCAGCCTTGCAAATGCTCAGAGAGATGGGGTGGGAGAAAAACAGAACGTGCATTTCATCGAGGCAAGGATAGGGCCACGTCCACACTTTCAGCATGCACAAAATGCCTTTTCACTCAAATCCTGAAGACTCCCCTCCCTTTAGCAACCCAGGATCCAGGGGAATTGCTCTGCAGACAGTAGCAACCTGGAAGCACTTGGTTTCTGGCACAGGTAGATGGCATGTCTGGTGCTCCTCAGGCATGCACAGGTGGCAGTGGGTCTCACCATCACAGGGGCAGTGCAGGTGGTAGCCCAGGACCCTCACGCTGGGTAGAAGTTATGGAGCTGGCTGGGCAACAGACCTTGCATCCTCCATTTAAAAGGCCAGCACATTGCTGGGCACCTTCCTTTCACTTGGCACAAGACAATGCATGCAGGCCTCCTTCCACTACTTCTTCCATCTTGTTGTACATTAATATGAGTAGGTTGCTCTTCTAACGTTGAAGACAACACAGGGACATAAGTATCCCCAGATACCACCTCTCTAGGAGCCCAGTACTGCAGTTCAGCTCTTCACTCCTACCACTGAAATCTTTTCTTGAATGGTTCTCCGGGTGCAATACTTGCCAGGAGTGATCAGCAGTTGCACCAAGATGAAGGTCTTTTGAATTTTGTCCTGTCCTACCCTGCTAATCACAACTGATGCTTTATGAGATCCAACCTCCTGGTATCACCAGTGGCATTAAGCTCCCTAAGGGACATAGCAATGCTAATTTGGTGCATGCCTGCTGCATCTGGTAGTTAAGCAGCATAAAGATCCATGACATAATGATACACGTTCAAGGAAAAGGAAGGGGAAACAGTGCTCTATTCCACCTGCTTAACTAAGGCAGAAATGTCAGCGGGTGTGTTTAAGAGGCCCGATAGCATTCCTGCCCCAGCTGCTTGCCTCTGTAAAACGACGCCTCTCTTTGCAGTTTCTACCTAATCTTGGTGGGCACACAACCACACACACAAACACGCACACTCGGGCGCAAGCACGCACACGTAACACCCCGGCCGCACCCAGCCTCCCACCCTTTTGCCTCTGTTGTTGCAATACCTATTAAACCCAGATAAAAATGCAGTACTTGAAAGGTACGAAGGTGCTCTTGGTGAAAGTGGTAGCCAGGCAGGTCGAGAGAAAGAGGGACATCCTACAGCAGGAGCACCCCTGAAAATGGTTTTCCATAGGAAATTCACTGCAGGATGTGTAGCACGTGCTGCACTGCGATAGGACCCCTCTGTTTACTTTATGAAGCCAGATCTGCACGATCCCCACTCTTTAAACGCTGCCTCGTTCAGTGGCTGCACTTTGTAAAGATGGAGCACTCCAGGCCATAGCTTTGAATCCTAGCCAGAGATACTAAGTACTTGAAAACTGAAGCTGAAGCCCTAATGTAATCCATTTCATTATTCTCCTTTTAATTCTATCATGATAAAGAGTGGAAATCTCAAAGGGTGAGTTGACTGGAAAATGCAGTCTGTCCACGAAATTCCTACTCTTACTGTTTTAAGTCTTCTGATAAATGTAAAGAAAAAAACATCCTCTTCCAATACGCAGCCTTAAATACACAGTTGCACATACATAGATGAACATACACAGAGCCTTCCTCACTCTAACCAAAAATCCGTCATTCCATAGAAAGTTCAAACAGAAATTTTCACGAATGATTCAGAGGAGCTGGCAGGACTCAAAGTGTCTCTTGATCTGCTGCTGGGATAGTTTCTCTGTTTCACCTCACGCCTTCATTTAACTCCTCTCCTGATTTCAGATAAGGTTGTGGGAATGTGCCATCCCACTTGATGGTCACTGAAGATATTGTAAACTTATCATGTTTGCATAGATCTAAACAAGCAGCAATGCTGGGCTGGGTTAGAAAAGAGCATTACACTCTTGAATCCGAAGTAGAATTCTGTACTCCAGGAACTTCCAGCCTGGATGCTGTGCCCGGGGCTAGAGGGAGGCAAGGTCTGAACAGCCGACTGCCAAATCTCTGGCCTTGATTATTTTTCTCCCAACCTTCTTGATAACCCAGGAGCTCCCCTAAGCTAGGGGGGAGAACATCAGTGCGCAGCCATTATTAGTAGCCAGATGGAGAGGACTTGGCTGTAAGGAAGGAGGTTTGCAAGAGAAAGAGAGCATGTACTTCAATTTGGACTGGTATTCTCAACCTAAGGACCCCCTTTCTGGCCTTGCTGTGCTCCTTTCCTTCCATTTAACTGGCCCCTGGGTGGAAATGATGAGCCGTGGGCTTCCTGCTGCTCTCTTGAGCCAGCAGCCTTGACTGTTTTGCTTGGTAACCAAAAGTGACACCCCCTAAGTGACAGCCATTCCCCAGGGAAAGGTTTAGTGGAAGTTTATTTGCCAATTAACCTCTTCAGAAATGCAAACACAGCTTCAGCTAATGACACAAGCAATTCAGGGAAGCGTCAGAAATGAGGGACTGCTCTTGCTGCGTGCATGATATGGCAAAGGGAAGCTTCAGCCTCCCCATGGCATGTTCTTCTCCTCTTCCAGGGTTGTTGTATTGCCCAACAATACCTTCTTTGTTCATTATTAACAAACTGCCATAACAGACATTTGCTTGCAGTAACGAAATACCAACTGGCACACGAGCAGCTCTCCTGAAAAGGCTGTAAAGTGCTTTTTCCAGGAATCCCTGGCTGCAGATGAGACCTTACCCAGGGTAGAACCTAGCAGCTGTTGGTCACCAGACAGTGCTGCTAAATTTCAGCAAGTGTGCAATACTGCATCTCCAGGACCTGCAGGGAAGTTCATCTAACCAGGCAGAAAATTCATTGCCTTTGTGCTTTCATTTTAAAAGGCAAGATTAATCAGTATAAATTTTGGCTCTGATCTTCTTCCTGGCACACAACACATCCCATCATGTGTGAGATAAGGTATATTCTTGGGGAAAAAAGAAACAAAAGCCTATGCTGTATGGAAATGAAGAGGTCCCATATACGCTATGGACTTGAGCAACATTAATAATGTCCTTGGGGTCAGCAATAAGTTACAGGGCTGTGATGTACATAGGGGTTAAGCTACCATGAAATCTTACATTACGTGGGGTATAGCTTTTCCTCAGCCAGAACTGAACTCACACAGTAGCTCTGAAGCTGTGTTGAACTGGAACTGAACTAAACCAGCTTCAGTTTTTACCTGACAACCCAAATAAGAACTAAACCCAACCTATAATGATTCACCTGTCTGATCAGAGCGTGGTTTTACCAGAGGCAAAAGCAAAGCGGCAATCCACATCCGTCATTCTGCCAAACAAACCACGTTCTGGATGTATTGCATGACAGTCTGGCTTCTTTAGCAAACACAGCATCTGTTGCAGTCCTGTTCCAGTTAAAAAAATGTCTGCTCTTACATAAGAGTTGATAATCCCCAATATCCAGAGTGGTTAATCTGCATGTACACGTGGTTAAAACCTCTGCTGGCCAATTGAGATCTGACTTTCCTAACTACTCATTTATAATCATCAAGCAGAGGAATGACACTGTTGAGTCTGTTACTGGTTAGGACTTATCCTGACCTTCCAGGACACCACAAAATTTTGATAGGTTTGCCCTAATTCTAACCACCCTTCTGTTTACTCATCAAAAGGATTTAAGACTAATACAATTAATTGAGTTTAAAGAAGCTGTTGAATAGAAATGAACAATTTCTTCCTAACAAGCAGTCCTACATTATTAAGCAATGAGAGGCTTGCCCCAGAAACCCCAGCAGGATCTCCATTGCTTTCCATCATTTACCTCATTGCTTTGTATCTTGTAGAGCCAGAACACAGATCCTAGTCAGGCCCTGAATGGCTGATCTGTGATATGCCTGCAGGTGTGCAACGGAAGGACCTCTACTTACACAGGGGCAGTAGCATCTTCCTCTGGCAAGAGACTTCACAGAAAAGACGTGTCTCCTAAAACGCTATCAAGATGGTGAGAGCCACGTAGGAACTGCTGAGGCATCCTGGAAAACGCAAGGAAAGCAGCACTGGAAGCAATCAGCTTGGGCAGGCACCTGTCCATCAGTGGGGAGAAGAGCCTGTAGGACCACACTGCAGTGCTGCATGAACAGAAAAGCAAAGAACCAGCCTTGGGGCAGTTTAGGGACCTGATTGCAGGCTGTTCGGTAGGGCAAGGCTGGGGAAAAGTGAGCAGAGGAGAGCGCAGAAGGTACTTAGAAAGGGGGATGCATGCACGAGGCCTTGGTGAAGGCAGGGACTCAGACACATAGCAATGGCTAAAGGTGGGGGGAGAAGATGGGAAGTGTCCCCCCCCAAAAAAAAAGCAGCAAAAAATGGAAGCTTAAGAATGCAACACATTCTGGACCATGCTGAGCATGAGGAAGTCTTGCTCAGGGAGGATCTCAACAGGCCTGTGCCAGGCGCAGGAGCAAAGCACAGGGTTGCCAGTTAATTATGTGAATGGAGGCCTTGGACGATACTTCCAAAGAAATCAGTCAGTCCACGCAGAGAGGCTTAAAGGCAGGGAGGGAGGCTGCACCCAGGCACTTGTGGGTGGAGGGGCTCCCCTACCCCAGGCCATGCAGGGAGATTCCCTCTCCCTCCACCACAGGAGAGGTGGCTCCCCAGCTGCGTGCCCCTACAGGCACCACCACACCAAGATCTCCCTCACCTGAATGCTTCCAAGGGTTAGTGGCGTCCCTTGGTCAACTTTATCTGATCAAACGATGGGAGTGAACTGGGTAATGATACAATCCTGCAGACAGTGCAGGAGAGCAGAAAGATGCCAACTCTGCCTATCTGGGCAGGGAGATTTTGCTGACGTGCTGAGAAGGCAGGATAGCCTGCTCTGGTGCACCAGTACAGCCCTGTGTGTCAGGCAGCCTTGGCTTCAGCCACGGCACTCAGCCCAGTGCCTACTTCAGTCACAGAGAAAAGCCTTCCAGCTGAAGCAGGACCTAGGGCAGTGCACAAGCTCACAAGCTCTTTCCTTCTATCCAGGACTCATTTTAAGGCTCAGCTTGGCTTCTGGTGCAGAGCTGCATTACTTTAGCAAAGCAGGCAGAAGTTTACATATTTGTCCTTGCCACTGCACAGGCCAAGGATACAAGGGTCCAGATCACAGACACCACTTCAAGGCAAGATCTCTACTTGTCAAAGGTTTTTCCCCCACCACATAACTCATCATACAGCTATGAAGACAGACTTCCCCCCCACCCCAGTCCTCCTCTTTATCCCTATACCTTCACATGTCAATAATTACCGCACACTCCTTTCCACAGACCTCAGCATATTTTTGGATATTAACCCACAAGTTCTTTGCGGCAGAAAAGCATCTCCTCCTCCATTTTCTGTGCTACCTGGATAAATTGGTAACACACGGTTCTGTAGCTCTCAGGTGATCAGAGAAGCAAAGGGCTGACATGGCTAGCAAAGCTGAGCACTTTCACCAGAAGGCTGCCCCCACCCAAGCAGGAGAGGCTAAAGAACATGGCAAAGGAGGGGAGCTCTCAAAGTTTTTATCCGTGCGTCCTGCTTGGCACAGGACAAGCAAACACTGCTGTTTCAGCAGCTCTCCCCTTCCAGAAAAGAACAGAGTATTTAGTTTTCCAAAGGGCTTGTTGTGTTTAAAAAAAAAAAGGAAAAGAAAAAAAGAAAGCATTATTTGCTATGTATGTGAGATATAAAGACACTCACCAAAGATTTCATTGATACTGTGCCCTCCAGCAAGCTGTCTTCCCATTGCAGGTTTATCAACAACAGAAGCCAACAGGTCCCTGCACTAGCCACATTTTCATCTACATCTGCTGCTTCTACTGAATTCAAGAGAGCCACAACTGTCTGCTACAGGATTTTCAAAGGAACACAGCAGCCACATACTCACAAACTGTCCGTGCAAACACAAGACCAAGACCAGTGACAGCAAGTCCAGTAATTCCCCTTCCGTCAGCTTAACACAACCCTGATGGAGAGGGAGATCCCTCACTAATCACAAAGAGCTGTTCAGCAGCCAGACCAAGTGGCAGCATCTGACCTGTGAGAGCAGCACTGGCATTTTCAAAGAGGGGAGGTAGCCTGGCATTCAGAGGATGGATCTTCAGAAAGTCATCTTCTGAACTAGATAGAGGCAGTGTAGCTGGAGGAAAAGAAGTCGTCTCCAAGTGGGAGCCTTGGAAGAACTGAAGAGTCAGAAAACACTAGCATGCTTTGCAAGCAAGGGCTCTAACAAACTCAGCCTGGTGCCAGCCAGCTGAACACAGGCAGAAGCAAGACTATCACTAAATTTGATTTTAGAAAGAGCAGACCAGCAAATCTATTTCTGACATTTCTTCCACAGATCTTTTATAAACATCTGCCACTCTGTTACGTCTTTTGGAGAACACAGGTATTACTTTGTTTGCATTTTTCAAAGTTTGCATTTTTATCTTTTTTTGAAAACTGGAAAGGTGACTCCACAATTCCTAGTTAATACTAAAGCAATTCTCACCAATGGGTGGAGAGAGCCTAAACTAAGATAGCCATACATAAGTTGAGTGTATCCAATGGAAAATAGTCCGTAGCTCTGTAGAATTGTGCCTAGGCTCTGTCAAAGGAGTCTATTAGGCTGTCTGCTTCATATTGGTGATTGTGCTTGGAGAAGACCAGTCCTTAACAACCAAAGAGAGCCTCTGGCATGCATCAAGATAAAGGTTTAACACGCCTGTAAGCAAGCACATTAGCAGTAGTAATAGGAAATTGCTCACTAGTGGCAAATTTATCATTCTGAACACATACTGAGGGAGAAAAAGTATTACTTTCCTCCTGATGATACATCCAGCACAGAAGCTGGCAAGGACAGGTCTCCCGTTATAAATTCCCTTCAACCGAACTACAGTAAAGACAGTAGAAGACCAAGTATATCCAATTACATGCTTGACTGGGGTACCTTAATTTCTGTTGCTTTAAATAAAATTGAACGAGCCTCCACACATTGTTTCCCAGGCTTGCTCCCTGGATCCTGTGCCCCCTTAGATTGCTACTGCAGGAAAGAAGGTACTTTTGTGACTAACTCTCATTGTACAAAAGATTTTTTCCTACATCAAAGCCAAGAAATTTAATTTTTTAGCCGCATTCATGGGATGGAGCAGATGTGCAAGAAAAACTACACAAAATAATCATTTTCTTCTGGAAAGCCAGCATTACTTGAGCAATTCAACCTTATCATGCAACCCTTCTCTACCCCACACAGATGACTTGCAGAGCAAGTTTTACTATTTGCCTTTCTTTACACAGAGATGTGTTTGTGGGTGAAAATCCTGAGGAGGATTAAAGGGGACTTAAATCAGTCCAAATGGCCAACACGTGCCAAAAAACCTGCCTTCCTTGACAATAGCAAATAGGGAGGAGGAAGTGATGGACAGAAAGAATAGTCTCTGTGAGAGGCCTGTCAACAGGGTTCTTTTTCTGCCTTTCCTAGGATTGGAATGGAAGACAAAACATTCCCCCTCTTTTTGCACAGAAAGCCCCCACTGCATTTCCCTTTCCTCAGGAATCTTTAGCAAGCACCAAACGAAGGCAGAAACTTTTTGACAGAGTTCTATCCCTATTTTAGGGAGAGGTAACAGAGCAGCACGTACATCTCTGCAATGAAGCAGATCTTCCAAGCAGATAAGGCAAAGATAAAAATAGCAATCTTCCCTTTGGGCACCCAAAATTACCTTGTGTTAACCTGTAGTAAACACAGCTTCAGGCTTCTAGATGCTGAAAAAGTGCTGAACAAGCTCCAAGGGCATCCACCCCTCCCTGAAGACCTACAATGTCAACAGCTAAAGACTACACAGTGCCACTGTCTCCTCTTGCACAACTAGGCATGACCTTGGCAGAGACCAACATGCATCCTACCATGAAACATAATGTATACTTGATTATCGTGCTCAGGAAGGCATGTACCTGTGTCCCAGGGAGGCTTTGGGAGCAGAGAGAAAAGGCTATTGTCATCATTACAAGGTTCCATATCTGAAGGATCCTCAGTAAGAGACAACAGCACTGGAGGTATGGCTGTATTCATCCCTGGGCCAGAAAGCAAGAAACCATTCCTATTTCTTAGGTGCCAGAGGAACAAAACATCCTTAGCTCTCCCTTTTAAATATTGTTATTCAGAAGTCTGACCAGGAAAAAAAAAAAAAAAAGTAATCTGAAAACTAAGAAAGTGTCTTGTAACTTAAAAAAAAAAAAAAAATCTCAGCAGTTAACCACAAAGCTTGGGATTCTGTCAGAAACCCATATTCTGATTCTCCATGATTACACAGTGATAGTTTCCCCCCGCCAAAATCTATTGGTAAGTGCATAAGCAAGAAGAATTCAGAATGACTACGTGGACTACTTCTGGCACCAAAGCTGGATTTTTACAGCATTTGCTCTGCAACATTTACAAGAACTAATTGCTCACTTGAATGTTTACAGAAGCTCCTTACACGCCACTGCAAGCAAACCACAACTTCATATTTTATAACATCAAAATGCTTGGCACATGCCTGTGCCTTTCGCAGGTCCCGCAATCAGTTCCATTCCTTCTTAAGTACTTCCAGGTTCTTTTTTTTTAAGTATGTTGGATATTTTCCTTCTTCAGTGCTTGGCTAAAGTAGGAGTGTTTACTAATTTTGGTCCTGCTTTGTAAACTAAGGCCCTCAAGATTCCAAATCGCTTCTTACTCTGAGAGTTCCCTCCTGGACTGAGACTCTTCTCAGCCCAAGTTACTGGTGTTGCTGGAAACTCATGATAAGTAACTCTCCCTCTTGGTCATCATTACTTTTTTTTTTTTTGGTGGGGTGGGTGGAGCTGCCAGGTCCTTGGAACAGCCTGTGCTGTGTTCTTCATGATTATTTTAAGCAGACTTAGGCTGAGGCTGCCACCACTGAAAAAATCTCTTTGATTCCCCACCCTGGTTTCCAGCTGTGTTTTCCTGTCCATGTCTTCTCTTGCAGTCCCTGAGCAGCAGGTGCATGGCACTGGGTAACTGAGACGGCCAAATCCATTTCAGACAGGTCAATTCATCACAGCTTCTGCTCTGGACCACTGCATGGTTGCAGGGACTGCTGCTTTTTGCAGCTATCTTATCTTGAAGTCAGTTACTCACACTGATATCAGTATTTAATTTTGTTCCTCCCCTGCAAAGGATTGTTCCGCTTCCACTAGCTCTAGAACGCTTAAATGAAAGCCACTGTATCCCCATTCTTTACTGCCTGGGGTAGTCACCTGTACAGTACTAAAAATCAATACCATAAAACATTATTTAAAATATGTATTACAAGTATATAAACAATCACCTCATTATGGACCTGGGAAGTACAGAATTGTTTCCAACTGCAAACATCCCCGCCAAACATCTTACAAGAGCACAGCATTCATTGAAACTTCACTTGAGTTTCAACCACACACACACAAAAAAAAGGTTGTGTTAGCCTGATACTACCTGACATCACGCTGAAGTTAATCCTCCACTTCAGCTCCCTGCTATGCAAAGACTGGAGAGGTGTGCTTCAGAACTGCCCCTCGAGTGTCCTCCTGACTGAACAAACACACTGGAATCAGTTGTTGTACAAAACTATGCAGGCACACACATACCAGCGCTGGTATTTACTGATCTGTCTTTTATCCACAGAGAGACAGGTCTCGCTCCATTCTTTTCCCCCTCAGGTTACATCAGATCAGCTACAGATTTTGCTTTAGCCTGGCTGCAAGTTCTGTTTTGGCCAAACGCATCTTTAGACACTCCCTATTCCGCTTCAGTTATACAAACACCCTCTGACCTAGCCCTCATGGGGTAGTCACAATAAGAAACTATTTCCTGCCCCTCCAACCTGTTGAGATATTTTTAGTTGAAATTGAATGCACATACCTGTGGCAGGTGAGGCACCAGTGAGAATGTGGGTGTGGCAAGACCTTTGCTTTTCTACTTCCAAGTGCTTCTACAGTTTGTCATTCCACATCAAGGGAGGTGGCCAGCTGTCTAGGAGTCACTCCTCCCAATGAGGCTCTGCAGCCTTTTACGAGGGGCAGCTCTAATTTTCTCCACTGTTAACTCCTGCAACTACAGAGGAGGGATAGAGAATCTTTGATCCCAGCAAGGGGCAAGACAGATCCCATGGGCTGTTGCAGCCTTCCACAAAGAAAAGAACACAGAGATGCAAGAGACTCCACCGATCTATTAAAGAAAGCATCAAACTACTTCTGAAAGGAATGACCATGCCCTACCTCCTCCAGCAGTAAAATTGCCCTTCACATCACTTGCATGCCACCCATTACATAGCTGGGAATAACACTAAAGGGTTTTCCAGAGACCCAGGCGCCTCAGAGGGATTTAATCTTCATTTGCTGATAGCAGGACAAAGCCTGTCCCACTTGTGAAGGGTAAGAGATTTTGTTCAAGTATCGGTAGGACAGAAAACCAGTCATGAGAGCAGAGCTCCCTTGCTCCATGGGGAACAAGTATTTGCATCTCCACCCATATGCTCACTCATTTTATTTTTCTTTCTCTGGTACATTCTAGGGCTATTTCCTCTCACCTGGGGGGATCCCTACCAAAGGGCCCCATAAAATTAACTTGCTCTTGTTATTGGGCTTCCACACCGGCCTCTCGGCACTAGGACCCACAGAAGACACAAACTTTCTTCCTGCTTTATAAAAATACCCTTACCAGTCAACATATCCAATATCTGTACCCTTACTTATCTGCCATGGATCTTACACTGCTTTAGGTCTATCAAACTTGATGGTCAATATGTGGGAGATTTGAGTAGAATTCCTACAAAAAACAAAGGACAATATAAGAACACTTGCAATCTTCTCACATCAGACAGTATGTCTGTTCCTCATGAAGACAACAAAGCTGTTTTAAAAACATGCTCCCCTTAGTTTTAATCATGCTGTATTTTTTGTAGTTTTTGCAAAATGTGCTGCCTCAAACAAAAGTATAAAAGTATTCTGACTAGCAAATGTGAATATTAGATTTATGTTGACACTATGAAGTAAGCATTGTGCTCATCTTGACTACAGCAATAGTTTCTGCTTTTCCTTTAGATCTAAAAATTAGTCTTTTGAACACTATTTTTCATGTAGGTGAAAATCTAGTTTATGAGTGGTTCCAATGCACATTAAATTTTCATGTTCAGTGATCATGGAGTTTCCTTGCCCTTCTCTGTCCACCAGCAGAAACGTCCAGTGTTAAAATTTTTATTGCCAATGGGAACTAGCACTAACCTTCTGGTTTGATATGAAGGTAAGTACATTAATTCCATTCTTGCAAGACTCTACACCACTGAACTCTGCCTAAGACAGAGAAATAGATTGGGAGACACAGAAATAGCCTCTGTGATACCCTTTTTTTTCATCACCCAGCTCGTAAACTGCTTTCCTATGTAAATACCACCCTCTTGCGTTGGTTTTTAAGTACTACAAGAACCAGCCAAAAAAAACCAACCCATCAAAACCCAGACCTCCCCTTGAGCTTGCAAATCATTATGGATTCTGGATCGAATTTCAGGCAGGGAATAGCCTAATCCTGCCACACAGGTTCTCTTTGTGCTGGGCCACTCTTCACACTCTTCAGCTGACACATTCACATCACACCTGAATTGCTAAGATCGACCTAAGAAGAAAACCTGACAGAGCCAATATTCAAAATGAGCAGAACAGGTCAGTGGCAAGTCAAAGACGACCAGATAGCTTTAAAATTAAGCAAAATGTATTTGGAGTTCTCCACATCACATGGACATGGTCACTAAGGCAAGGACATCACAGCTGTGCTGTGGAAACTCAGTTGCCTCTTCATTTTTTCCTCTCTTTCTTCTGAGGGACTTATCTGACCCCAGAGGCACTAGTTTGCAGCAGGAAAGGCTGCACTCACACTGCACCTCTTTGTGAACGAGCAGGGCCAGACCACAGTTGCTTTCAGGTCCAGGGGTGACAGTCTGGTGTCTCTGAAAGGAAAACCGGTCTTATGGTACCACAGTGGGTCAAGCTCAGTCTGTAACTGGTGAAGCATAAGAGAGTAAGTTGTTTTCCGGGTGAACTGCCCAATTTCATAAGTAGTTCTGGAAAAAAACCAATCCGCTGGAGATGGGTTGGTGGACCACTTTTGCCGAGCTCATGTAGCCATACAGAGAAAAAGAAAAAAGTCTGTCCAAACACTGAGCTAGAAGGCTTTCCTCTTCTTCTTTTTACCACCTGCCACCTTATTTCTGACACCAATAGCTTCTTCTGTGTCATCATCGTCACCATTCCGAGATCGCTTCTTCTCTCCCTGCTCCCGGAGCTCCTGCAATGCAATCATGAGATTGACCAAGAGTTCTGGCACCTGTGGAAATTCAGACTACAGCAGCAAGTATAGAGGGACAAAAAGCCAGCACCCACCATCCGAGCAAATCTCTGGGCCTCAGCCACACGCTCTGTCAGCATCATAACTTCTTCCTCTTGCATGGGGAACGCTGGCAGCTTCTTGCCAATGAGGTGTTCAATGCGCTGGAACAGCTCTACATCATACCTGAGAAGAGACAAGACACCGGCTTGAATCAGGCCTCCTGAGAGTGCTTCAGCTGTCACCACCCATAGACAATCAGCCCTTATCTCCAGCCCACAGATATGGTTAGCTTGTGCTGTTGGTCTCACAAGCAACTCTTAATTGCATCCAAATGATGCCATCGCTCAGGATGGCTTCACTGATTTATTCAGCTCATCTCCATTCAGAAGTATTTGGCAAAGACTTTTTTTTTTTTAGACAAATACTTCAGTATTTATCAAAACCCCACACTTACTTAACCTGCATTATATATTACAAAAATGTATTTATATTATACAATCAAATTATAAACAGTTCTGCTCATTACATGCCTGTTTCTAGAATTTATCCTAGACCTTTCCTCCTCCTCACCCTGGACTTTGAATTCTCTCCACTTTAACTAAATAAATCCCAGTGGTGCCTCAAAATGAAAAGTTGTATTTTCTTCTCACCCAGGATGAGGTCAGATGTTTTCTGCTCTGAAACACAGCTGGGAAGAACGTCTGCCACATTTTAACACTTACTGTGTGACAAAGGTGATAGATTTGCCAGATCTTCCAGCTCGAGCTGTTCTCCCAACACGATGGATATAATCCTAAAAACAATTTTCTTGATAAGCAATAAGATATGTGCACCAAACACAGAAGCTATGGGAAACCAGCCCACCATAATTTTTCTTTAGGAAAGAACAGGAAGATGGAGAGAAAATACAGCCAGGATTAAATACTCAGGAGTGTGTGTGGCATTAGGACTTGAGAAGATACTAGCTCATGGAAGCATATATTCAACATTTGAATTCTTCTTTTTCTAAAGTAGAAGACTGCCTCCAATTATTAAGGCCTGCAGGACAAAAGCTGCAATACTTGACTTTGCTAACGAACTACCACTTCCTTGGAAAGCTAGTATTTAAAGTGAGCCATTTTCCGTCTTGGAATCTAGTGCTCTGCATAGCCTGTCTTCCAGACAAACTCTCTGGCAAGTAGATTTAATTTTGGCAAGCACAGTGAAAGGGAGGGTGAATGAGAACAATTTGGAAGCGTCTGACCTATGGAATGTCTTCTGTTTATATGGTTCTAAGTTGGTTTTCCAGGTTTTATACAGCATTATGGAAATTAAAATACCCCCTTCTCCATGCAGTATTTGTGGAGAAAGGAAGCATCATAGGAAAGGATGCATTTTGTGACATGGTTAGAAAAGAGGGAGAAGCACAAAAACTGTAACAATGTCATTCAAGCTGCTGCGCCCACCATTATTTTTTTAACTTTTGTCCTTTTACAATGTCAAAAGCAGTGTCGTCAAGAGAACCACCATACTTTCTTCTGTTTGCAATGTGTAGTATCTTTGATCATTATAAGGAACAACAGCAATTCCTGAAATGCATGTTAATGGCATGCTTTCTGAAACTAGGCTGGGAAACAAAGTCACCCCGTAAGGTAATACTATACTTCATAGAAAGGAGAGAATTAGTAACTCACTTTTTTCAGCATGCTGTACTTTTGTGATATGAAGGTGGAACACATTAAAGACATCTTTCTTGATCAAACCCTCATTGAACATAATGGGACAATTTTTACTTTTTTTTTTTTTAAACATGGTTTAAAATATGGTCAGACCTGGATTACAGGAACAGAGATGACTACCTGGAACTAGCAATATATTAAAACTATTTTCAAAGCCTAGAAGGTCTTTAATGTAATATAAAACACATACTCTCAGCAGAAACACAAAGACACAGAATGTCCCTCACTTCCCCTCTTCACTTATGGGATCAGTTCTACAATCCAGATGAGGCCACCCACCCAACCAGAGATACCAACTCAACTGCAGAGGCTGAACCACATTTTTTAATCTACGCAAGCGTGAACTAGACTTCCAGCCAGCAGAACAGTGAAAAGGTGTCTTTGTTCCTTTGTCTAGCTTCACTACGCCTCTGGGTGACCAGAAGCCCTCAGCTGGCACACAGACTAGCTTACCTTAGAGTGCGTAGGAATATCAAAGTTGATCACCACATCTACATGTGGGATGTCCAGACCTCTGCTTGCAACATCAGTAGCCAGCAGAATAGAACGCGCCTTTGCCTTGAACTTGTTTAGAGAGCCCAAGCGTTTATTCTGGAAGAGAGGAGAAGAAAAAGGGAATGAGAGAATAATGCTCATTTTGGTTAATATGCTCTAGTAGAAACACTGGTACAGAAGAACTAGGGGGAGAAACAACTCAAAAATTTCACTTCTCTAATTTATTTTTTGAAAGAAAAGAAGTTAAAAAAATAGTTAAATACAATAGTTAAATTTCTAGAGCTCACTCCAGTCCACTAGCTGTGAAATACTACTTCTGCAAGGTAGTTGTGTATCAGTGTGCTGCAGCCCATTACCCAAGCAACAGGTTTCCTGTCTACTCCATTCTCTGGGGTATGCTCATACCTGACTCATCTGCCCATGGAGAGGAATGGCAGTGAAGCCCAGGTTGCGGAGCAGTAAAGCAGTCCTTTGAGTATTGTTACACGTACTACAGAATATCATGAAAGAGTTCCCAGCTAGTTCATTCAAGATATAAACCAGGTAGCTGTCCTGTAAAGAAAGACAGAGAAGAAAAAAAAAAAAAAGATATAATCACATATGCCACACTGAAGAGCAAGTAGAAGCCAGAGAGAATGGCAAGATACTGGGCAGCAAGACAAGACACAATCAGATGAGAGAAGAAACAGAAGTGGCATTACCTTGAATTTGGAAGGGATGAAAATGTAGTATTGCTGCAGTTTTTCAACTGTCTGGTATTTGGAAGAAACAGCACATTTAACAGGATTCTTCAGAGCAGCACGCTGGAGTTTTTGAACCTGGGAAGATCAATGTAAGTTAGTACTAGATGGACAGAGATCTTGTCAGAAACCTGTATCATACAGTCTCCAGTACAACCTGATGGAAGCAGAACTAAAGCAGAGTACTCTGCTCTTACCTTCTTGGTCATGGTAGCAGAAAACAGGAATGTCTTCCTGTCTCGAGGAATCACTTTTAATATCTTATCCACCTGTAAAAATAGAAAGGAAATGGAAATGCTGAATACAACAGTGATCAAAACATAAGCCTCCTCCAATTATAATGATCATCCAAATGGAGAGTAATGCATGTGTGCAACTTTCACAGGAGGAACAAATTTCACTTCTTCTAAAGGGAAGGTGCAGGCTGATAGCTCGTTGCCAATTAGGCAGTGTGAATTCCAGAAGTCCAACAGCAATGCAAATATCAGGAAATATTCCTGCCAAGAATGTATATGTGATCATGTTCTACAGCAACTGCACCAATGTCAGGTGCTCCAGAGAAACCAGCAGATTTCAGAGACAAAATGCCTCTCCTACCATCTTGCTACCGCTCTGCAAACCCTGCTAAATTCTACTGCCACTATAGTCTTTTGTGCAATTATTAGATCTTAGTTACAATTTGCTATTAATTTCTACAGAACAGCTCAGTGTTTACTATGTGACTGTATGAAGTAATTTTAAAGGGACTCATACGGTGTCCAAAACTCTTCTTTTAGCAGATTCCTACCTCTGTCTCAAAATCCATGTTAAGGATCCGGTCAGCCTCATCCATCACTAGGAACTTCAGAGCTCGTAAGTTGAAGCCCTTTGTGTTCTCCAGATGGTCAACTAGACGGCCAGGGGTAGCTACCAACAAAATCATGACAGCAAATTTAGAATGAAAGCAAAGAAAAAGATCTAAAGAGGCAAAAGAATAATCTGTTACAGAAATGGGATTTTTTGCCCAAGAGAAGTAAAAGCAGATTGCTTTGTGGGAAGGACTCTTTCATAGGATACCTTCAGAGTGTTTTGAAATAAGACTAATGGAGTCAGACTCTCTGAACAATGCCTTCCTTCCCCCTCTTCCCCTAAAAAAATCCCACAAAACAGACTGTAAAAGAGGTGTACTGAGAAGGATGACAACTGCAATTTGAATACTTGAGGAGAATGAAAAACCAAGCCAAAGGCAGTCTAGCAGGAATCACAGAATTATATGGGGTTGGAAGGGACCTCTGGAGACCATTTAGTCCAGCCCCCCTGACAAAGCAGGTCCACCTCGAGCAGGTTGCACAGGAACATGTCCAGGCAGGTTTTGAATGCCTCCAAAGATGGAGCCTCCACCACCTCTCTGGGCAGCCTGTTCCAGTGTTCTACCGCCCTCAAAGTAAAGAGGGCGGTAGAACCCTCCTCATGTTTGTATGGAACTTCTTACGTTAAAGTTTGTGCCCATTACCCCTTGTCCTGTCACTGGGCACCACTGAAAAACAGACTGGCCCCATCCTCTTGACACCCACCCTTTAAGTATTTATAGGTGTGATGATATGGAATGAGCTTGTAGCAGCAAGGCTACTGGCATATACTTTAGAAGCATTATTAATGAGCCAGTACTCAGATCTCATGACAAAAACAAATGAAGGATGTATCTCACTTCTTCAAATGCACAAAACCTTTTGGCACTCTTTCTGTGGACTACTGTAGTTCGATAATATTCATACCCATACCCCCAGCACATTAACTTACCAATTATAACATGTGGTTTCTTGGCTAAGGCCAGAGACTGAGACATGGTGTCAATTCCACCCACGATAACCGCTGCAGGACAAACAGAATATAATGAATCTCTCAGCATAGCACCAGCCAGCCCTGGCACCCTAGTGTTTCTTCTTACTCCCTGCCACCCACAACAACTCTGTACAAATAAAAGGCTACTTATCTTTACAAGAATTCACTTCACTTTAGCACACCTGGCCTTCCCAGGCCTCTTAAGCCATACGAGGAAATCCTTACTGGCCCCGGGTATTTTATTTTCACGGTTGAAGAGCTACAGGCAGAATCTATTCCTTGCAGCTTAACTCAGCTGCAAAAATCTCGGAATTCTAATAACACCACAAAGTTTTTATGTTTGTAGAGAATATCTAAAGAACCAATACAGAGAGTCTGAAAGAAAGATTAAACTACATCACACTATATAAAGCAGAGCTCTGTTTAATTTCACTGGACACAAACTTACTATTGAGAAGATTCTCTTCTATTTCCATCTTGAACTGTTTGGATATAATATGCAGAAGAACTGCAGACTATTCCATGAGGGAAAACTATACAGCCTTTCTTTCCCAAACCCGACACCAGATCTCCATCTTCCAGCATCACAAGCTTTTCTCATCTTTTGTTCAACCCTCCATACAAATACTTTCTACTTTTCCCTTTGTAATCTACAGCCAACAAACTCCAGTCTTCAGGAAAACTGCTTCAATATCACAAAGCTACTTACTCGTGTGGACACCGATGGAGGATCCAAGAGCTTCAAACTGCTCTGAGATTTGGAAGGCCAGCTCCCTTGTCGGTGTGAGGACAAGAGCAAATAATCGCTGAGGTGTCTCCAGCAGTGCTTGAAGAATTGGCAAAGCAAAGGCTCCTGTTTTTCCAGAGCCAGTTTCTGCCAGTCCAATGATATCTCTGCCTACAAGGAGCAGCAAGGAGGGCAAAAACTGTTACAAATCTAGACCAGAGAAAGAAGCCTTTAAGCACTGTGCAATAAAGCGCAAGATTTCCCTAAGGATTTAAAAAACAAAAAAAGACACATTAAGGGTAAAGAGGAAAAGAGGATCAAACCAAAGAATTTGAGAACATCTCTGAATCACTTTGAGAGTGAGACTTCATTTGTACAATGATTACAGTCTCGATCCTTTCCATTCTGTAGCTAAACTCCTGCCAATATACAGGTTTTCATACAAACTTTAGGTTCAAAAAATACTTGACTTTATTATTTCTCAAATCTGTCCGTCAACTTACAGCCTATTGCTTCTGAGTAAGTATTCTAGATCAACTGTTGTCTTTTTACTGGTTTACAAGGAAATAGACTCCAGTGGTTGAAACTTAGGTCATACCAACCACAAAATGGTGCTAACAAACTCGCATTTCACACGGATTACGATAGCCAGTCCTTTGCTCAAAACCAGTGCAGGCAACAGGATAGAATTCATCAACAGAATCCACTCTGACCTCCTAATCTGCTACAGCTGAGAAGAACGCACTGCTAACAGGCTTTCAACTGGAGACAACTTCTCAGGAATGCGATTTTACTTTTGTTTGGGCTCTTTTTGCTTTTCCAAGAGAGTCTTATATGTAGAGTAAAAGAGTCTGACAACAGTCAAATACTAGGACAGAGTAGACACTGAAAGTTTATTGCCATTCTATCACTACACTCTGTTCCTGCTTCAGGGTGGTTAAAAAAAAACAAAGAAAACCAGAAAAACCCACCACATATTCTGGAGGCAGAATTGCTGGCTGATTCAGTAATTTATTTTCCTGTAATTCCAGGAAAATTTTTTCCTTACAGAAAGACACTGTGGTTTACTCACTCCAGAGACCTTACTTCAAAGAACTGCCTGCTCACAGCAACGCAGATTATACAAGCTTTGTAATCAGTCAAGGCATCTCCAATTTCAGACACACACTATAGGTATCTACCAGAATAGTCACAGTCCTAAATTTATCAGAAGTTTCCTGTGTATTTCAGAAAGAAAGTGGTCGATACGGACTAGCAGCTCAAATGATTGACAATAATCCTATTTACCAGGGAGCATCAGAACTACACAACAGTAGTGAACACTCAAGAACCACTATTTGTATACTATTTGAAAGTTTACAACTGCAAGCAGTGATACAGAAGAAATCAGTATTCCAACCTCCACCTGGGAAGTACACAAGAATGACCAGGCTATTTCTAGACAGAGATCTTTAACGATGAAGTGAGAAGACACTCATCCCTGCCACTTACTTCTAACCCAGCAAAATTAATTCCCATAGAGCTCCTGGGTCATCCCCAGATTCAGGATCAGAGAAGTACACTGCTCACCTTGGAGAGCCACTGGAATAGCCTCAACTTGGATCTTTGTTGGCACCTTCCATCCTAACTGGTCACAAGCTTCACACAGGACATCTGTCACTCCCTGAACATTAGTGAAAACAGAAAAGGGAAACAAACATCACCAACATGACCTAAATTAAACCACAGAGTTAAGTTAAATACATGCTGCAACAGAGCCAAGCTTGTCTCTAGCAATGACAAACCCCATTAGACCCTCAGTGTAACTACATGAAAGGGCAGGCTGCTCGCAGTGATCCCCATCTCCACCCCCACTTCATAGATGTGTTCAAAAGCGTTGGGAGGCGACCACCGTCAGAAAGAAACTAGTCATTTTTTTCCCTAGTTTACACAAGGAACTTTCCACACGCACAGCAGCCTCTCTTCCCTTCGGGGGGTGCCCCATGAAACCGCCTGGGCAAGGTAACACAACTGGAAATGCAGGCAGCCGGCCGAGATGCACAGACCGCAGCAGCAACGCCATCCTCACCGGGGCAGAGGCCCGGACTCCCCACACCTCCAGCCCAGGCACAGCACCGCGCACGCCCATGGACGCGGCGGCGGGGCCGGCCCACGTGTCTGCCCCCTTCCCGCACACCGGCAGCTCCGCCGGGCCTGGAGCGGCCTGCAGCCCGGGGCCATGCCACGACGGGGCGAGCAGGACGGGGCGGCGTGGGGCGCGGCCTGGCACACGCGGCTGTGCGAGGAGCTCCCCTCCGGCCCGACATGCGGGGCGGGAGCACGAAGGTGCCCCGCGGAACGGGAGCAGCGGGGACAGAAGCGGCCCCGACCCGGCCTCACCAGGTCCTTGAAGCTCCGTGGCTCTTCCACCGCCGCCTCCGACTCCGCTACCGCCTCCGGCTCCGCCGCCTGGCCTTCCTCGTCTCCTGCCGCCATGTTGGACAGTCACCGTCTGGCGAGGCGCAGAGCACTATGGGAACTGTAGTCCTACCCACCCCTCCGAGGGCGGTTATGGGATTTGTAGGTCGGAGGAACGAGCCAATGGAGAAGTGGGCGGGGCTCGGCGGGGCTCGCGGGGCCGTGCGCGGCGGCCGCTGGGCGTAAAGAATCCAATAAAATGCTAAAATCATAGAATTGTCTGGGTTGGAAGGGACCTGTAAGATCATCTACTCCAACCCTCAGCCTAACTCTGATAAAAATCCATCACTAAACCATGTCACTAAGCATTATGTCAACCCATCTTCTAAATACCTCCAGGGATGGTGCCTCAACCACTTCCCTGGGCAGCCCATCCCACAGCTTAATAACCCTTTCAGTGTCAAAATTTTTCCAAATACCCAACCTGAACCTCCCCTGACGCAACTTGAGGCCATTTCCTCTTGACCTATTGCCTGTGACTTGTGAGAAGAGACAGACCCCCGTCTCTCTACAACCTCCTTTCAGGTAGTTGTAGAGAGCGATAAGGTCTCCCCTCAGCCTCCTTTTCTCTAGGCTGAACAACCCCAGCTTAGAAGACCCCAGACCAAAAGTCTCATGGGCAGCGTGTGAAGAGCACATACGGGCAGGTATTTAGCTCACAAGGCTATAATTGCACAGGGATTTCTTTGTTCGGGGTCCCTCTCTTCAGAGGCAGGCAGCCTGGGCTGTCATTGCTGCTGTACCCTTCAATTAAATTATTTTACAAAATCTGGTGCCTGAGACTCTGCTTCGGGAAACCTAGGGTCGAACCTGAAGAAGGAAGAAGGGCACCTGAGAGTAAGCGTCAACACCACGGGTTAACACTTCACAAGGCTTGATGAAGCAGCGCACTTGAGGAGGCATTTCTTCTAAAGGTGTTCAAGGCTTGTTTCCTTTTTAACTTAATTTGGCTTATGCTTCTGCAAGGGAGGGTTGATTATGTGGCAAGTGCTATGCTTTGCTAAATTAGAAACTATGGGTGGATTTTCACTGATCTCCAGAGAGGCCTCCAGGAAAGGGGGAGTTATGGGTCTGTAGGCACCTGTATTAAGATAAGAGCACACTGAATTGGCTGTGTTAAAACCTGCCTGCTTGGCATCAACCGCGAATGGCTAAGCCTCTGGCCTGCAGCTCAGCACTTGTCTTGCTTAGGCAGTGTGTGATGGTGTTCTGTATTCATAAATTCTTTCATAAAGCTGTGAAAGAACAAGACAAAATGAGCTAGCCAGACACAAAAATACAAGTATATATATAAACCTACATATATAATACATATAAGGAGCAAATTGACTTTATCATAAGTGCTGGTATGAAACATTTTGAATTACTAGTGAAGAGAAGAAAAGAAGTCAAGAAGTGTCATTGTTCTACTTTGTTTTCCTGTTTGTGGTAGTTGCCAATGTGCAGCTTTGAAGTTCCAGAAAAACATAAAATAAACTGAACTGTGAGAACTCACTGCATGAAATGAGAGAATAGGGGACGGGAATAGATGCAGACATTCACCCAGATCTCTTGATTGCTGCTGTTGTGACTTGGGTGGGGAGCATGCAAGTGCAAAGTGAGAGGTGAAAATGGTGATGGATTTAGTGCCTTTTGAGGGAAAGCAGCATCAAAATATCACATCATGATGACAGTTTTGAGCTTATAGGTTTCCATCTGGTCTGGATGTTGCCTCTCTAATTTGTATTCCCGCTGCTGATTGCAGCTGGGCACCCTTGCAGCTAGGTGAACATCCTTTGTTTTAAGGAAAAGGATGCTAACCTATCCAAGAGCTTGGGCTTCAAAAGGACAGCAGACCTGACTGTAAAATGGAACTTGTGACTGCATTTCGGAGCAGACCTCCCTCTCTCGTGCTGGTTGGGAAGTCCAGCTGGGTGTGCTCGCGGTGGAAATGCTGACGTACCTGAGCATCTGTCACTGGATTCCAAGCGTGCCATTTCCCCTGCTCCCAGAACAATGAGGAAAGTGAGAGGAAATCTGAACAAACTCTCTGCGTGACAGAGAAAGGAGAGGAAACCCGAAACAATTCACTGGGCAGCAGTGGAAACGAAACTGCTGCATCCTACTGTGCTCAGGAGCAATGATTTTAAAACAAATTAAAAAAAAAAACAAACCTAAAAAAAATCCCCAACAAGAAACACCCAATGTAGATGCTAGTTATGGCTATATGTTTCAAAAATTACAGCAATCTGAGCCATGGGCTTGCTATATATAGTGCTAAAGTTTAAGACTGATAGCACTTAGACATGAACCCTTGCATGGGTCACTGGGATGCCTCAGGAAATGGAGCCAGGGATGTGACAGGAAGTCAACTGCTTGTGATTCTTTGTTGAACTCATTGCCCATATAATATGGTAGGTGCTGTTTTGGTGGGGAGCAGGGCAGAGCAATTCTATTCTGGTGAAATTCCAGTTTTGGGTAATTCCCTTTTGTCAGTAGATGTATTTGAATAAAAGTTCCCTCCTGTCCTAAACTGTGCTGTTGGAAGCACTCATGTGTGATAAAAGAAGTACTGCTTTTAAATGATGATTCCCTTTTTGTGCTTTTCAGCACAGGACACTGCAGATTATACTGGATTTAGAAATTTTCACTCCAGACCTTTTAGACTTGGCTGTTGACCAAATATATTCCTAACTCTACTGCATGTTGTAAGCTCAGTCTTCCTTAGGGGGGACAGGGTGGGAGCATACACAGCAGATGAATTTTAGTGCAGGTATAATGCCAACTAGTTAATAAGGGATGCACAATAAGACAAGGTGGACAATGCGTATAGTAGGTCATGGTTAATGGTAGATGGTCTTGTCTACCCACTGGGATGCCCAGAGGTAGGCTGTCGGGATATCCTGACTCCCTGACTGTACTTGGGCTCCTTTGTCAGAGACACCTTTTGTTATGCTTTCAAAACACACTATGGGACTTTGCATTAAAATTATGTTTGCATTCCTGCTTCACCATCGAATGATTACTCCCTGCAGTAGTTTTCCAAAAAAAAAAAGGGAGTAAAAATGGCACCAGGAGGCCAGCCCGGCTTCATAACTGCCAGCCCAGGCTAAACATCAAATCACACACGTACCCTTCTCACCCGGCTGCCTAGCTACCAAAGGAAGGGTTCCACCAGCACATCTGCTATTTTGGAGGGTGAATAACTACTAGCAAAAAAGCCGCTTATCAAAGATACTAGATTTCTTCCAGCACAGCTGTTAAATATTTTAATCTGTGTTGATAAAACCAGCCATCTCAGAAGTATGGTGAAGTCGTAACTGATCTGGTAGAGTTAGCCGGTGATATGCTGGATACACTAAGAAGAACTTACATCGTGTCTGCCTTTGCACAGTGTGCAGTTCACACTCTAAAAACACACTTATGTGCTCACACTTAATGCACCTCAGTGTCTGCGTGTCAGAGATCAGCCTCTACAGTGTACATGGTCTAATTTGCACACCAGAGTATGCGCTCACACAGACATAAACACATACACTCACACAAAAAAAGCCAGCTGTGTGGCATGGAGCTGATGACCTCACTTTTCATTCTCCCCTTTTGAATACCTCCAGCTGCTCCTATTGATTCCCTGGCTCCAGTGCCTGGAGCATGAAATCGAGCAGGGTGATCCAGGGGGACAGGCATGTGATCACATGCAGGTGTACAGAGAGACACTGACACAAAAGTGCTTCATATTCATTTAATCAAATCAGAAGTGTACTTGTTCATTTCTGGCAAACAGGCATGGGCATTACAGGCATCTGAGTCACACTCTGAGGAACCAAAGCTTTTTTTTCTTCTTATGTGTAAAAACAAATGTTGATATCATTGTGAGGAAGAGGCAAAAAGGATAAAGATTCAAGCTTTGTGAGATGTAGTGTTTCCCTTCCTAAGATTTTTGCCAGCATTACAGAATTACAGAGTGGGTTTTCTGATCATTTTAAGATTCATGCATCTACAGGGAAATTTCCCTTATCCACTGAGGCCTACTTGTGGAGGTGGAATTATCCCTGTATTAACTCCTCTAGTTGTCTCAAGTTAGTTTCTGGGGTCTCTTCCTTGTACCTCTTCAAGGTACATGATCCCCATCATCACAGTACTTGAGTACTTTGCAATATTTGTCTCAGAATCATCCTTGTGAGGTAGGGAAGTGCTACTGTCCCCTCTTTTTAGACAGAGAACTGAGGCACCGAGGGGTCAAAAATCACAAAGGACGTATTTAGCAGAACAGTCACTTGGAACAGGGTCCCAGTCCTTTCTCCTGTTTTGTAAGTGCTCTGCTATTGAGTCATCCTACTCCTCTGCACCCCTCTTGAGTATTAGTACCAGTATATATATTGTTAATGTTAAGATTACCCCAGGAAGCATTGCTAAGAGTACGTGTAGCTCTTCTTGAGTGCTGCCTCCACCCTCATAGACAAACCACTGTGGGTCTCACAGGCTGCTTGACTGCACGGGGAGCATCACCTCCACCTCTCAGATGTGCTCCCGTCACAGCTGGCCTCCAGCTCAGACCAGTGACACCAACCTACGCTTCCCTTCCTGCTGCAAGAGATATAACTGCTTTCTTCCACCAGTCCCCCGAGGCAGGCTCTGGTCCCAGGGTCACTGACCTGTCCTTTTCTCTCTTTTCGTTCCTAAGATCTGTCACTGGTTGACCGTGTTTCACCTTTTTTATAACTACCAGCATTCACGCCATGTTTTTCTTTTCCTACAGGGACTTGCCCTCCCTCACAGCCAAAGAATGGGTAACTTGCTCTCACATGCCACAGACTTGCTTTGCCTCTAAGAACAGCTGCTTTCCTTTGGAGCAGAGGCCTCCTTTTTAAAAGAAAAAATATACACATCTTTAAATACAGTATCAAAACCTTAAAATAATCCTATGCAAATAAATAGAATAAAAACATCACAGTTCTCAACCTGGAGAGTTTTCGACAAGAGGGATAACAATCAATTTCTGGCCCTGCTATTTCACCCTGGGATGATGAGCCATCCATATAGTCTGACATATCTGGAGCTGCTTCCTTCAACAGCCTTTCCAGATGTACCTTGGTAATGGGACTGTAGTGGAAATTGGCAGCTGATGGCTTTTTGAGGGTACCCCAGCCCTTTTACCACTCATAGATCCGTAAGTCCCGATAGGATTCATAAGACCCGGACTGCAGGGATTCCATCAGCCTCCTGATCCACTTCTTTTTGCTGCCCCAGGGAAGCAGAGCTGGGGAGATGGCTGGGGAAACATGGGTCTGGGGAATGAACCCCTACCCCTGCCTTCAGGCTGTGGGATCTGCTACTGTGTACACAATAGTCCACGTGTCCATCTTAACCTCCAACTCGAATCAGGTGGCTGCTGTCAGTTGGTGGTGTGTGTGTGTCTGGAAGCTTTAGCTTCCTATCAGGAAGGAGTTTGTGTTCAGATATAGGTAAGGCACATCAGAGATGTGCGCACCCGTGTGGATTAGCACCACCAATATTATAATAGCAACAGGCAGCAGTGCTAACGGTGACAATAATATGATGTCTCTAAGCCCGGTTTTTAGTATGGATAACCACTGTTTCAGCTGGATGGTCTCGGGATCTCAGTGGTGCTTTTAGCACTCAAGTTGAGTCTCCTCGTGCACGGGGAAACCTCTGTCCTGGACTCAAGAAGTTCACAGACTTCATCCATTGCCCTGGTGCAGGTCTCAAGGTTGGCAGCCAGCTTCTGGATTTTGGCCTTCAGGACAGCCTGGCTCACTTTTGTGACCTCCTTTGTGTATTCTGGCACGAGGAAGCTGTGGGAGCCGCAGAAGACCATGAAGCAGATGGAGTTGTACAGCGAGATGGAGGCCCTCTTCTCCGACTGGCGCAGTGTGGGGTCCCCCGGGCCCTGCCCCCGGCGGAGGAACTCCAGGCAGCCGAGGATTTCCCTCATCTGCTTCCGACAAGTCATTGCGATTTCCTGCACCTTCCTCACCTCCCGGGAATTGCAGAGCACCAAGGAGAGGTCGGAGGAGATGCTGACGGCCCCCCCGGCAGTGGCCAGTCCCAGGCCCACAGCCGATGCCAGAAGAGAGGCTCCCAGCGTCGCCGGGCTCAGGGACAGCCCCACGATGGCTGTGACTGCTCCGGCGGCGGTCAGGGTGCTCCCGCTGACGTTGGCAATCAGGGACCTCTTGCGGAGCTTGTTGAGTTTACGAGCTGCCTTGTGAAGGTGAGCGATTTGGCCACGCAGCCTCCGCCTCTGATCCAGCAGCGCCACGTGGAAGTGGTGTGTGGGGTCTAGAGTTTGGGGAAAGGCAGCACCGTTTCTCTCCATGGCCTCTGTCCAGAAACAGAAAAGGGTGGGTTAGGATTTAGGTTAAAAAAGAGCATAAGACATGCTCAGCCTGGACCACCGTTTCAGACGTGGCATCCAGCCAATATTTTTTTTTTGCTTCACCCAGCTACATGAAAGGTTTGCTCTCTGCACACACGTACACACTCACGTACACACACACACACATGCACGTACGCAGAGGAACTTTTTCAGACAGAGGAACTTTTTAAAATTTTTCTTGTTCCTTGAGAAAATGAAAATATCTTAAGGGCTGGGGTCAGAGGTGCTGCTGTTATTACCTCTCTGAAGACACAAAATGTCTCTTCCATCCTTGGGGATAGAAATTCCCTTGAGATTGACTCAGTGCCCAGAGCAGTCATGCTGCCAGAACTAATGTGTTTTTCCCACAATGGGATTCAGAGGATCTGCAATATTCAAGGGCATCTTTCACAGGAAAGGCCAGACTCTAAGGAGGGGAAAGCCACCCATCCTATGTTGCTATTTAGGGGTCATTTCCCATTAAAGGAGGACAGAGGGAAGCTGCTAAGGGGAGTCAAGGTCTGGCTTTTCCATCTAGGAGGCGAGAAGCTCATTGATGCCTCAGACGGGTATTGTGAACATCCTTCCTTTCTTTAAGCCTAAGCAACTCAAGGTCCTGCAGCATTTTTTCCCTATTGTAACCTGGCGTCAGGGTCTGGACAAAGATGGGAACCATTTTTCTGTGGTGCTTAGTCCGACCTGCGGTGGTGGATCCCCAGGGACAGCAGCAAGGAGGCCTGTGGACCTTGTTGAAAATGTTCATGGAGGCTACACCCGAAAAGCAAGCCTGGTTTCAATATGCACTCCCTTGGGGATGGGGGAAATGGGGAAATACAGACACCTGTGAATAGAAAAGGCTTGAAAACTGCTGGCTATGGCAACCTCCCCTGGCAAGATAGCAGGAGAGTGGCTTCCCTCCTAGAGGGTGAATCTTCAGGGTTTCAGTACTAGGCAATCTGTTTGCTCTCTCTGTTCTTTGTCACAAAAAGAAGTGTTCCAATAAGCATTTGCAGGCTGCTGTAGGGCTGCTAAGTGCTTTACAAGGGAAGCCACATCCTTAACCCTGCTTACATATAGGCAGGCAGCTGCAGCAAGGGGGACGACAGGAGTGGCGTAGCATCGCCAGTTGCCTGGTAGGAGCAGAGCTTCTGTGCTCCACAACATTGCACTGTGCAAAAGTCTGTGGTGCCTCTGCACCTAGCAAGGTCTAGCCATAGAGCTAAGAAGCTCTTTGCAGTCCATAATGCCCTCGTGGCCAAAAGAAGTCTCTGTAGCAGAAAGATCCTGTCCCAGGGCCAACCAGACAAAACTATTCATCGCTACAGCCAACTTTGACTTCTAAGTCTTCTGAACTCTTTGAACACTGGAGGTGCCTGCTCCCTCACACAGGCAGACTATACAGTTAGGGTCCTTGGGGCTTTCATTCTGTAGAATCCCTGTGTTTCAGGAGGAGGAAACCTCCTACCATAAAGACTCTTTCCATCCTGAAGTGTGTAAGTAAATATTTTTCACTGAATTTTTTTTCCCTTCTACTTCCCTTCTAATCCATGTCATGCAGAATCCTTTAGGACCTCCCCTTATGCTGTTCAAAACAATGACCTCAGTGTCTCTTGGTATCTTTGGGCCATTTGACCTACTTATTACATTATGCTTTTCTTAACTGGAGGCAGTGGCCTCTTATTTTTCACACTATAGTCAGAGATGGAGCTGAAAGCACAAGGGCTAACACTAAGCTAAATGGATACCAACATTGACATGAACAATGAACATGTCATCAATAACTTAAGAACAGATCAATACGATGATGATTAAATATATTGATTCCTGTACCCTCACTGAATTTCACTGAATTTCACTGAATTTTTAGAGTTGGAAGGGACCATAGAGATCATCTAGTCCAACTCCCCTGCTAAAGCAGGATTGCCCAGAGCATGTTACTCAGGACGGCATCCAGGCAGGTCTTGAAAATCTCCAAAGAAGGGGACTCCACGACCTCCCTGGGCAGCCTGTTCCAGGGCTCTGTCACCCCTTAACAATTTGTTCTGCAGATCTTCTTGCTGCGAACAGTGTCAGGTAATAATAGCGGCCATCTCACTGCAGTTAGTAGAAAAGTCATTCAATATATAGCATAAGCCACACAGTGATGCATGTCTTCTGAATACACTGATTTATGCCAGCATAAAGGAAAAGGAAACCAATTCCTACTCTTAAAGAAAAATCTCCCCAGCAAAAAAGGTATAAATTAGTCCAAAACCTGCAAAAGCTTTCCTAATACAGTACTCAGACTCCAAAAAATACTGGTTCAGCCTTACCTTCAGTTTCCAGCCGACCTCCCCAAAGACAAATTTTGATCTGTTTCTGGAGGAGACCAATTTATAGCTCCTGTGGACCAATTGCTGCAATGGGAATGCTTTGCCTCATACTGGGAGTTTGCCATTTCCTGCTCTCCCTTGTGCAGAAGGATGTGACACACTGGAAAGTGACCTGCGGGACAGCGAGCACACATCATGTTCAGGAAACGATCCCTGCGAATGAACATTGTGTGTTCGCTTTTCCTGAAGTGGAGGGGGAAAATTTTTTTCAAAAATCTCAGCCTATTCCTGGCGCTGAGCTGGTGCAGTCATTCCCCCCAGGGAGCAGTCGCTTTTCCTTTCCCTGAAATAGCAACTGACTTTACTCCGTGCTGGAGCCGCCGATTGCTTGATGACTGAAGTTTCCCCCCCCACCACATGCCTAGAGCCAGTGGAGTATCAGCCAGCCAGTGTGCTTACTTCATCCGAGGCCAGTGTACTTTTAAAATCTTCGGGACAATCGTGTGTGTGACTGGCTGGAGCACAGCAGTGCTGTGTGAGAGCTGGAGCGGTGCTCCGCTCCTTAAAAGGGAAGCAGCTCCACAGCGAGATGATTTGCTCTGAATTCCTTCCCCTTCTACTGCTGGGTAGGTAAAACCATGCAGCATCCTGCAAAAAAAAAAAAAAGAGTGATCTCCCTGTGGTTTTGATCTGTTTCTTAACCATGGGCACTGTGATGGTTGAGAAACAGCCGTGTTGTTTTCCTAAGGTGCCTGCCCAGCAATCAGTGATGAGAAAGAAAGGGTCATTGGGATCCCCTCTTTTGCTGCCTGCTGTTGCCTGGCAGTTGTGCCCGCATACAGATGTGGCCAGAGGGAGAAACTGATGAAGTTGTTGGGGAGAAACAGCCCAAGTGACACTCCTGGCACTGCCTTTCACTCTGAGCCAGGGCCAACTTAATCAGACAGATGCTTTTTGTACGGGTTCAGGAAAAAGAGGACTTTTTTTGCGTCCCTGCGTGGTGCAGCCTACTGTAGACCAAAGTGACACGTGCCCTTATTTACACAGGGCCGGTGGTGCCAGGGCCATCTGCTTTCAGCAGCTGTGCTTGAAGATGGGGCACCTACTTTCTTGCTTGGTGGATTCTCACTCTTCAGGGCTTTTTATTAATAGGGAACCTCTGATTGTGCCCCAGTGTCCCCCTGGCCTGGCTAATCAGAAGGCTACTCAGCTGTCTCTGAGTGGTGAGGCTTTAGTGTTGAACGCGTGAGATGCGCAGCCACACGATTGCTGTAGCAATCCCCCAAGGAAGGGACAAGGACTGAGAGGCAGCAGGCAGGGAAAGAGGAAGGCTGGGATTATTTATTTCAATGGCAGCTTGGCTTTAGATCACCTTAAAATGACTGTGAAATGGCATGCCAAGTGTTCTGTCAGGGGTGGACCTGCATCAGATGGGACATGAACAAATAAATAAATAGTATTGAAGAGCTACTTCAACCTGTCACAGTCCTGAGAGGAGAAAACATTGTTTTGAAGATGCTTAAATAAGCAATCCTAGTCTGTTACACTTTGTACACATTGCACATTAACAGGAAGGTGAGTTTTGACACCGAAGGAAACTGTGCTTTACCCCTTCCCTTTGTTTTCGAAACATTGAATTTGAGCCCATCTGCCTTGGTGAACATTTGCAGATGACAGACACGAGAATTCTTTCCTACGTTCCCAAATAGAATAGCTTTTTTTTTATGTAACTGAATCTGCATTAGGACTTGTGCCAGCAAAGATGTCCTTGTTAGGACAGTGAGTTTTTGGTAAAAACAAAATAATGAAGAAAAAAAAAAGGTCTAGAATGAGCCTGAGAAGGTGACACTGTTTTGGTTGCTCTTCTTCCTTTCCCAGTGCTCTTCTTTCAGTATACTCAGCTGCAAAATGTTGTCAGAAACCCCCTGCAATGCTCAGTTCATGGGCAAGAACATGATTAGAGTGCGGAAGAGAGATTTCGCTTTTTTAATAGTATTCCCTCCCAGAGTTTCCTGCACACTGAAAGACCTGTGGTTCACACAAGACGAGATTTTGGTCTCAGGCTAGGATGGTTTCTCACAGGGATCATCCCTGGGCTTCTTCACCATCTAAAGAGAATGTTTCCCCCTAATCCACCCCAATAGTGAGGTGCATACCCAGAAAGTAAGGACTTTCCATGAGGAGCTACAGACGTCGACTTAATATTAAAAAAAGACAGTGTATTAGAATAAGAAACATTATTTCCTAGGGAGTTGCCCTACAGCAGTATGCTGTGATCTGGTTTTGTCCCTGCTGTCACTCTCACAAGCATCCCTTTGGTGAGAGTGCTTCTCTTCCACCCATAATTAGAGAGACCCCCCTCCAGCAAAGGTGAGCAGGTGGGAATGGGAGCAGGATGGGAGGTCCCAGAGGCTTGCCTAGAGTGAAAGTCAGCTTCCAGGCATCTCAAGACTTGTGGGGTAGGTCTGACCTTCCTTGGGCAGTCCTGCAAGCTAGTGGAAGCCTCACCATCCTGCCTGCTGTATGTTTTCACCCAAACCCTCTGCTACTGAAGTCTTTTCATTCTTGGCCTGTGAAGCGCTTGGGCTTGAGGGTAGAAGGGGCACAGCAGGCGTTTCACAACTACCCTGGCCAAGAATGGTCCCTCTGCTCCACCCTTTCCCATCTAGCCACATCCTTTTGAAATGGGCAGAAGCCAGACCCATGCAAAATCTGCCCTGAAGGCATTTTGTGGGAACAGATGACCAGCAAGGGGAAGGAAGGATGTTTTATTGCCTCAGTTCTCTTCCTTCCAGTGGATTTTGGCAGAAAGGACTGGTCTTTCTGCTCTTGTTCTCTCCAGTACAAGGGATATATAGCAGAAGAATTTATTTTTAAGCTGTTTGGAGCTACTGCAATGTAACATTAGAATATCTAACATTTGAAGCTGGAATTTCAAAGATATACTTCCTTTATTAGCATTATTTTGATCAAATAATTGAGTAAATTTGAGTAAATTCACATTCCACTATAATCTTTTTAACAGGGGATTTCTGTCACCCTTGGTACTTTCAACCTGAACCGCTGGATCATGGAACTGAAAGTTGTCTTTTTTTTAATTTTCTTTTTCCTGTGGTTAATTGAATCAATGACAAATTGTAACTCCTCACAGCAAGACATTCATTCAGATTCAGTGGGAACTTGAATAGACCAAAACTAAAACAAACAAAGCAAGTGAGATCAAAAAGGGCTGCATTGGCTTTTAGTAACTTTACCAGTAGATCCAAATTAATTTTTGGAAAGCATTCCAGAATGAGACAGGCTGTTTTGGGCTCTGGTCACCAGCGTGTGTGGGACTTCTTATCATCCTGTTTTTGCACAATGAAAAGCTCCTGATCCTGTCTCTGTACTTGTCACTGACCAAAACCAGAAAGCTGCAGTGAGTGGGTTCACTCCGCATCCCTGTGTGCTTCCTTTCCAGCTGCCTGGGCAGTTGTTGGGCAATGAGATTTCAAATGTGCTAAAAACCCACCTGCTCCGATATTGAACCAAAAATGTGAAAAAATAAAAAAAAATCATGAGATGATATGAGGTCTCAGTGCATTGGCATTGACTGACTAGTTTTGGAAAGAAAACAATTTTTTTTACTATTTTTATGAATTCCAGTATTTCCTTTTAAATATACGAACAAAAAAAGAGTATGTTCTTAGAATTTGTGTTTTTATTTAATCTTAATTCTTCTCTTCCACCTTCAAATTAACCAACTCTTCTATTGTATATCATTTGCATCTAGTCAAGTGATATATTTAATATCCATAACAATACATGAACATTTCATTGAAAAATAACTCAGATAAGGGAACTTATAATCAAATTTAAGTAGTGGAGATGACGTGATTTGGACAGATTGAGGCTGCTCTCCAAGTCTGCGTGTTAATTCCATACCAGTTTTACCAATGATGCTGGCTTTGTCTTGGGACTATTCAGCTCAAAACCCTCAAATTTCACAAAGGAGGATTTGGCTTGTCCTGGAATGGTCACAGTCATGTGTCAGTGTTTAATTCCTTCATCATCAAATGTGTATCCACAATCCTGGTGCTGTATTTGAAGATGAACCAAGAGTTGAGAGGTTCGGACTGTGATGGAAGACCGAATCCTGAACTACTCTAAATTTTTCAGGTCTCTTCTCAGTTTTTTAATACACTCGCAAGACCTTTTTGGGGTGGTGTGGTGGGGTGGATAGGTGAGGAGGGTGAGAGAGTGGGGCATCTATTTTGTTTTAAGTTATTATCAGTTTTATATTGTTAAGCTTTCGCTAACAGGATTAAGGTTCAGCAGGAAACATTCCATATAAAAAATGCGCTGGGATGAAAACAAAATAATGAAATTTCATTACATTGATTAACCCTCCCATCTGGCACTGCAGAAACACGACAGACACACAGGGGCCTAAAGAAGTCTGGGAGAAGTTAAAAACTGTTACCTCCAACTTCAGAGAGGGATGCGTCTCACCTAATTTCAGCTCCTCTCAGAGGTTCATGTGCAGCCAGTTTATTCGCTTCATGAAGCTCCCTCTAGAGCCAGGAGAAGGAGCAGCCATCCCCAAAGACTGGTTCAGTTCATCTCTTTCAGGCGCCTGCTCCATAATACGTGATTTATTATAGACAGCAATTCTTTATCCCTCTCCCGCTCTGTTCTACATCCTTCGGGTTTTGTTAGGTTTATGCTGCAATTTCAAATGTCCTGTCCCTCCGAAACTGCTCTGGGCCAAAGATGGTCCCTGTAACCCAGCACTTGGTGTCTTGCAGTGCTGGTAGGAGATGCTCTTGTGGAAGATTGCAGGTAGCAGTGGTACATCCCTGCCTGTCCCCTTCAATAACAGGCCCCTCTTGCCCACAGATTTATCTGGTACCTTTAACCCTGCTGATGCCAGCTGCCTCCACTGCCTCCTGGGACAGTAAAGTCCAGAAGTTCCCAGTTACTCATGGTATAAAGAAATATTTTATTTTGCCTGCTTTCAGCTAATATACTCCTTTCATAGAGTGACCCTTACGGTAGCCATGTGGGATCAGGGAAAGAAAAGTCCATAGGTTTGATGATCCTGCACTGCGCAGTGTGTGGCATGTGGTTCCCTCTGATGCTCACGAGTGACAAGTTGTCAGTCACATTCTTAGGGTTAGCAGAGGACAGGTAAAAGCCAGACATGTACAGAAGAACGCAGGGCTTTGCGGAGCTGCGCTTGGGAATGCAAAGAAAGCGTGTGATGGATAACATCACTGCATCACGGTTCTCATGGTTTCTTCTAGGTCCAGGGAGATTAAGATTCAGTTTTAAATGGCTGAGTCTGAACTGAAAAAAAAAATACCCAATTCAAATCATTACTATTTTTGTCAAGCCAGGACTTTTATTTTAAGGTCAGGTCTTCCATTCTTAAAATAGGATAGCTGCAAGGTGATTCCTCTTCGTAACATTCTAGAGCTAGGAGAAATAATCAGAAACATTTTGTCCTATTGCCAGTGTCCTTAGAGGGAGGGAGAAAGGGAAATGCTTCCTCACCAGACAGGCTAGGCAGGTCTTTTTATACCTTTGTTAGCATTAACATTAAGGCATAATCTGGTGTGAGGGCCTCAGAAATCACTTATTACACATTACTCAGACCTGATCAGAAAGAATCGCAGTCAGCAATATAAACCTCTTTGAAGGGAAATTTATGAAGAGGGGGTGGTAGTCTCGTGAAGGACCCGAGGGCATCTTTCAGGCACGGTGTACTGAATCTGTTAATGGAAGAGCTGGCAAGAACAAGTCACAACTCCCATGGGGCCTGGGAGCCTGCGCTTCCAGAAGAAGGGAAACTGGCCAGCTGCAGAGCCAGGACGTGATGGGGACGGGAACTTGGCATTTCTCCCAGGCTCCTAGCTCATGTGTGCTGTCCCTGAGCGCTTTGCTGCCCCATGTCCCTGAAGCAATTTCACGAGACTACAGGGATGATCAGCAGATGCTCTTGGCCTGGGTGGATTCGGCCCGCTTCCTGCACCCTCCTGAATAAATGATAGGGACATGGGAGGGAAGAAAGGAAACCTGTGAGAGAATGTGCTTCCCTGCATCTGCAGATATGCCCTGCACGATTAACAGAAGCCATAAGGCAGGGCATGGTTCAGTGACCCCATGGTTTGCAAACACACGCAGTTTTAAAAAATACTTTCTAAAAATGGCATCTTTCTGGGAGGTACAAAGGCTTGGGGGAGTAGTAAACCTCTCTGGTAGTGTTTGATCAAATGCAGCCCTTGAAAAGATCAGGTAGTGCCTATTTTTTACCATTCCAGTAATGCAAAAAACCCAGCCCACCCCAAAACCAAACAAAGCAAGCAAACAAACAAAAATAATTTTTTTTTAAAAAAGTATTTCCTTACCTACTCTTTGATTTTGTCTAACCCACCCAAACCACAAACAGTAAAGAGAGACCTGGCTTTTGGGTATAACTGGGCTGGGCCTAGGATGAGACTTTTAGAGGACAGTAAAGCTGTTTGTATCTCCTAGGTTGGATGGAGCCAAGATAATTCCTGTTGTCACTGAGGGCAACCCAGAACAGGCTCCACTTTACACTTCTCACTGCTGGAAGATGCTTTGCTGGCAGCTGGAAATTGTTGGGGTGACAGGAGGAGATTCTCCTCTGAAATGCCCCCAAAAGTATTTTCAAGGAAGATTCTATAATCTTATCTTCTGATTCATGCTTACATCAGGATCACGGTCCATACAAGTACTATGCAGAAGAGATGCTTGTGTGGAAGGCAATCTCTTCTCCATTTCCTCACAGACTACTCGTGGCTACATGTTTAGTTTAGCTGTTAAGATACCTTTCCCAGATTATTTTGTAGCCCGTCTCCTTGCCATATGAAGTCTCCCATTCACTATTCCTGTTCCGTTCCTGATTAGAGGACACATCCACACGGGTCAGGAGGACTGCTCCAGAGGACAACCCTGGAGTAAGCTGCCAGACTGAAGTATGCCACTCCTGCATGCATACAGGGTCTTGTGGCTCATGCTTGCTCCACACCTCTGTGTCCATTTCCTCCTTTCCTTTGTAGACTCTGCATCCCAGTGGCCTCTAGGAAAAGTGCAGGGATCGTCATCTTCAACCCCTGCCCTTCAGCAAGAGAGGGAGAGGGACCCATCTCTTCTCCCGCCTGTGGTGGGCCACTGTGAGCTTGTTTTTGGGAGGTGGCAGCTCACCTCCGTGGCTTCTCCGCAGAAAGTGGGGGCGTTGCAGGTTGTATTTGGGCACCGTGTGTCACTGGTGGTTGAAGAAGGGACGTGAGAGGAGTCAAAACTATCAGTTAGTAAAGGAGAAACAAAACTAACATTTCAGGATCTCTCTCTGTATATTTTCAAGTCAGTAGGCACATGTTAGTGGTTATAACAATCTATACTTTCCATGCTGACTGGGAAGCGCTCTAAGGAGGCTTTCAGATCTCGCCCTACAGTATGAGCTGGCTTACACTGATAGCAGGAGCACAAACTTTCTGTAGGATTTTCTGGCAGATCTTCATTACTCTACCAGATATCTCTGCCCATGCCAACAGAGCATCTAGAGATCGAAAATGAAATACCACTGAGGTCCCATTGTCCTTAATGGTTCACCTCTTCTAAGGTGAGGCAGCAAAGTCTGGGGTAATTGTGATGGCAAATGCACAAGAGGGAGGGAGAATCTCTCCTAGCAAGTGTCCTTCCTATCTGCTCCTTTTTTGTGCCTGCATTGCAGGGAAACGTGTACTGCTTCTATGTATCCTAGTGGAGCTTGATCATGGCTAGACTGATGACTTCTGGTGTGTAACTTCAGGCTTTTTGTGCTGCTAATTGCACAAGGAATAGCAGTGTTTGGAGGAGGAGGGCGAACCACGGTCCTTGTGTATTCAGTACTGATGCTGTATTCAGCTCTCCTTGTATGTCTTGATTTTTCTCTAGTACTTCTGTATCCTCCCCCTAATACACATGGCTTGACTGCTTGTTTGTGAGATGGTCATGAGAATATATTGTCTTCTTAACAGTAAGGGAAGGAAATAACAGAATAAACACAGAAGTGGAAAATCAAATAAGTAAAAGCACTTAAAATAATTAGAAAAAATAGCTTCAGGTTGCAAAATGGCCGTTTAACATTTGATGGAGATTGATAGCCTCAGAAGTGGAGTAAGACAAGGACCACAACGATGTGCTGTAGGGTTGCTCTGGCACGTACTGAGAGGCTTTTCCTCTGGAGATGATTGGTGTTGCAGTTATCACTGCTATACAGGATTCAGACATGCATCTGTATTCCATCTAACTATGTCTGTGCAAGGAAGATGGTCCTGAGAATATCAAATCACAGACTGGAGGAAAATGTGCTATTGTGCTGCATTATTACTCTTGCAAAGTAAGAGCTGTAGAGAATGGGGGAAAATGCTTTATTGTGAGGTAGAAAGGCTTCTGTCCCAACCCCAGTATTGACATTGGCAATGTTAGAAGAGTAGGTAAGTAGAAAAAGTTTCAGCTTACAGGCACTGTGACAAGTTTAGTTTTTAAAGAACACCAGGGCTCTTCCCAGACCTAGATGGGATGGAGGAGACATACAGCCATCCACCTGATTTCAGGAAACTTTAGGAGATGATAATCATTTCACTATTCAGTTCTTCATGCCCGCTGTTACTACATGAAGTAAATCTGTCTTACAGTCAAGTTCTCTTGCCTTTGTAAAATTCCTAATGAATATTGGTCTATAAACCATCCTTCTTCCAACAGGGCTTGGACAGCCCAGATTCAGATTTGCTGAATTTGCCATCTTATTTGCCCTCCCAGCCTCAAGGATAGCTTCTCAGCTACAAGACCTCAATGATGAGGAAGAGATAGAAAGAAAACATAAGTGGGAGAGAAGAACATGTTTATTTTCCTGAAGTCCTTTTTACCAAAAGGATACAAGGTTAAACTACTTATACGAAATTTTAAAGAATGGGACTTTGTGAATTAATTGAAGATGAAGAGTCACCCAAAATCTTCAAGAGGTTCATTTTTCTTCCCTGTAGTGGAATGAGAGAGGGGAGTGAGGTGATATTTTTCCACTTAGAGATCCTGCATCTTGTTGAAATAGTGAAGTTGATCATCTGGTCAGCACTGTATGTAAACTGTGCAAATGCAGTTTGTATAGTTCAGGTAGAAATGCAGCAATATGACAGTGCTGAGTGACGGCTATTAAACTTCAGGTTAAATGAATTATGTTCTCCTGCCAGAGACACAAAAATATCTACAAAGTTTTAGCTAATAAGGTGGTGTCCGTGCGAAATCACCACATTGTGGATAAACAGCTTTGCATCATTTTGTGTTGCAGCCAAAGGCTTTATATAGAGGAGCTGCTGTGATTGATCTGTAACCTGGCAAAAACGCAGTGAGCAAAAAGTGTGCGATTTGTCTTCCTGGCTTGGCATCAAAACACGAATGAAGTGGTGCTTTTACATTTCTTGCAGACTGATCTCTGCCATTTTTTTTCCACGTTACGGAATCATACTAACAGATTTTACAGAAACAGCCCTGTGTGCTTTACTTAGAGCGTGCTCTGTGTCTGTATGCCAGAGAACTTACATGAAGCTCAGTGGTTCGACACAACCCGTTTCTTCTTTGGTCTTTGCGTCCCAATTTATGCCGTTAACATTAGAGAGCCTTTTGCTGGGTTAACAGCAACAAAGTTGCAGAGAAAGTACCACATTCTGAGGTAAATCAAACGTAGGCTGTCACTTATTTCACGAGTAGCCTCTAGGAACTTTAGCTTGGGAAGTAAGGGGCGGAAAAATATCCCTAACCGAGTGTTTCGCAGCAGCCAGAGGTATAAACGTCGGCAAGAGCAGCAGAGGCGCGGCTTGTGGGAGTTTGTGCTACCTGACTCTCTTTGAAACCCTTTTATTTAAAAGAAAGAGAGCCTAACTGCTCGCTTTCTTCTCCCATGTGAAGAAGACCCTCTGAAGATTAACGCTGCCTTTCCCGTCTCACGTTAACTTTAAAGGAGAGTTTCTAATTTCCGAAGAAAAACAAAACTTTGGCTCTCTCAAGGTCCGTTCGGTTCCAGGACTCGGGGTTTCTTATCCCCTCTCGACCCAAACGCCGCTCTTTTCGCGACAAGACACCGGTGGGCGACAGCGGCCGCTCCCACGG
>JAHREE010149061.1:0-35684 GCA_033628505.1 Tringa tobata | reverse complement strand
GATTGTATTACTCTGATTCCATGGTCCAGACACATAGGATAATCAAACAATAATAACAAGGCACATTGGCTAAAGAAAAGAGGGTGAGTTGTTGGATTACAATGTTGAAAAAAAAGAAGTAAAAGTGGATAAAAAGATTCTGTGGAGTAAGAGGAACCTTGGGGAGGGTATGGAGGTGGGTGGAAGTACACACGTTTATCTCCCTCATACGGGTAAATGAGAATCAAATCAGTAGAAGAGACTTTATCTTCCAAGGGATAAATAAGACAAAAAAGTTGCAGTAATAATGGCAAGTCAATAATAGTTCAGAGCACGCAGTCCAATGATTTATTTACCTGGCAGTCTGGTGATCAATAGGAGGTAATGGTGTTTTGAGTGTTTGAGTAAGCAGGGAGAAGAACATTGGAAAGAATTGTTGTCTTTTTTGGAGAAAAAGCCCCGAACTGAACACTTGTAAGTCAATTCCGTTTAAATTACAGTGTTCGAAAGAATTAAAAAGGCAGGCTGGAGCTATGTTGTTAATGAAAAGACCAAACTTTCAGCCGAGCCTTGAATTGCAAAGGGACAAATGAAGAAACTCAAAGTTTGTTTGTAAAGTTTTGTGGTTGGAAGAACTCGGGTAGTTGAATATGGATAAAACTCCAATTTGTTGGAGTCCACAGTGCCAAAACTGCACAAAATTGGGTCCCACGGTAACAAATGCAAATCCACCTCTGAAAGGGATTAGGGATTTAGCAGAAAGTCTTCAACGAATGAAGGACAGAACCGACCGTCAAATCCGTCAGCTCCGAGGTCAGGAAACGTAGGGAGAAATGAGGAGCACCTCCTGACAGGCTCAGCTGCATCTCATAAGGGATAGTAAATGCTAAATGTTCATATAAATGAAAAGTTCATTAAAGTAAAAAGGAATAAATGAAGAAGTGGAGATTCTGTATATTGAGAGTGGACGGAATTTAAAGGTAATTTGCGCACTGGCCAAAGTGAAGTGCACATCTCTATTTTCAGTAAGGGTGGTTTATATTAAACATAGGGACTAAGGGAATAAAACAGTTGCTACTGTACCAGATGGAATATTACTGCTTAAATTGGAGAGGATGGGTAATAATGAAAAGTCATAATATGACCAAGGAGATGAATAATTGCCTGGGGAGAGATGAAAAGCAATAGTGTTAGTGGAAGTCACAGGCTGGAGGGAGTTACCGGTGGGTTTTCCGAAAGTCAAGTGTAGGAACCAATTTTGTTTAATATTTTCATTAGCAATAATGGCACAACAATCAAAAATACGCCAAGGCAACGTGTTGGTAACAGTGAGCTGCAAAATGTCCTAACAGAGGAGGAGTTGGATAATCCTCAGCACTGGAATAGCAGAAATGGATAAAATACTAGTATATTATGAAATAATAATAATAAGTAATAAGAAATGTGGCTTTAAACATAGTGTTTAAACTTTTAAATATGGCTTTCAAACTTTAAACTCCATCCCTGGAGGGGTTCAAGGCCACGTTGGATGGGAGTTTGAGCAACCTGGTCTGGTGGGAGGTGTCCCTGCCCAGGGCAGGGGGTGGCACTGGGGGGGGTTTTAGGGTCCCTTCCCACCCAAACCATTCTGTGATTCAGTGATTCTATGATACTCACATGTAAGGTCTCCTGCTGTAAAAATTACACCGGATGCTTTCCCCTTCAAGCTCAGTGGTGTGGAGCAAACTAAGTTAAAACCACTCCATATTCTTAGCCATTTAATACCTGTGCAGCCGTTAATTAGCTGTGGGGGATCCTTGGAGGACGTGCTCCTGTGGCTGCCCCTAAGTGGAGAAAATCCCAGCGCAGCCACAGGGCACGGGCAGCTCCAGGCACAGCATCACCCGACACCTGTCCAAACCTGGGTAACCCCCAGAATTCATATTTTCCAGAAAATTTGGCATACACTCATCTCTGGCTCCGGCCCTGGTCGGCAGCATCAAAGCCAGCTGGAAAAATCTGAGATTATTAACACTACAAGTGAAAACTCTGATGAAAGAAATACGATCTCCGAGCAAGGCGTGTGAGCAGCAACCACTGTTCCTGAAACAATAACAAATGCAAACCAGAGTCCCCAAAGAGAAAGCCTGAAATGATAGCACTGCCTGGTACACCTATTGCATGGGGATTCGAAAGTAGGTCTGGGTTTTGTTGATATGACAGTATCAATCAATCTAATTAGATCTTTTTGCATAATCACAGAAAATTTGCATAAAAAGTATAGCCAACCCAGGAGACAGCTGAGAAAAACAAGGGTTGAGTGAAAAACAGAAACTTTTGAATTATAGCTGCTTTTTTTTTTTAAGACTGCATCTGTTGTGATGGAAAAAACTTGTACGAGTTGCAAAACCTGAGTGGCTGGAGTCTAGATCTGAAAGAATGAAGAACATAAAGTACCTTTAAAGAATGAAAATAGGAAGAGAAGCTCTAAAAACTTAAAAAGCATCTCTGTGCTCCCCTGGAAGGACCTAGCTGAGCATTTTCTGGCAACATACTTGAATATTGAAAAATGCAAATTTAATTAAGATTTGTAGCACAATGTTTCAAATTCATTAAAGAAAACCAGGGAGAAGATTATTTGGATGACAGCAGAGAGGCTGATTTGGGCTTTGCTTCATCTCTTGTACTTCAGGCACATTGAGCAATTTCTTTGTGGATGTGGAACTGGCCTGGCCAGGGGCGGTTTGGCCCAGGTGGGGAGGTGTTCAGAGGTACCAGGCAGGCTCAGTTTTGCCTGGAAAACTGGAAAACTGCACCATCCTCAGCTTTGTCTCATGCCTGTGCACGCCGTGGATGTCCCTGGCTGCTGAGAGGATGCTGTTCTCCCATCCATCCCCTCTCCCCACAACCAGGGTGAGGGTGAGGCAGGGTGAGGGCAGCGCTTTCATCCATGGTGAGGATGAAGGTGCTCCTCCAGGCAGAGCTGCTTCGTTAACAGCCTCATCACGCTGGCGCAGGCAGCACTGGGGGCCCCGCAGGGCTTTTCCCCCGGTCCAGCTCTAGGAGAGCATCTCAGTACTGGGCATGTTCAGTGAAAAGGCTTTTCCTGTCATTACATCCACATTACAAGGACAGCAAGAGGCTTAGTTCTTAGCAATGCGTCGGAGTTGGCTGACGATACTGAAATTTTTGCAGATCAGCTTTCTAGCACGTTTCTGAAATCGTGGTTTTTATTAAGCGAAAATTTAAATTTGTTTTCCTTAATAGTATGTGTATTTGTTAAGTGACCTAGATTTTGATTAATGAAGTGAATAATATATTTTTCTTCTAGCTGGAAGCTACTTGAGCTATTTTTGTTTTCCTCTTTAATCCTGAAAATGGGTTAGCCTTTAGGTGGATATATAGATTCAAAAATACCAAGCTGATGATACAATGGTGTTATACTTTAAGGAATTTAAGCATTTGCATACATGCACTTTTTTTGTCTGCACGAGGCAGATAATTCCTGACAAAGGGATCAGAGAAAAGTGGCTAGGTTGCCTAGGCTCCAAAATATATCCAAACACTTCCAGATACGAGTTCTGTCACACAGACAGGCTACAGACAGGCGACAGGAAATGCACTTGGGTAACTGCAGGCAGCTGGCTCCCCTTCCCATGGTGAACACCCAAAATGTCCATAACCTGCAAAAAAGCCTGCTCTGAGCTCCTGCAGACTTTGTGGGTGAAATGCAGCCGAGCTGGGCTGGCTGAACGTGGGGGAGAGTTTTTCTCAGGTCCTTGGGACAGTGAATGATGCCTCTGGCAGTTTTTGGGTCCTGCCNATTTGCATACATGCACTTTTTTTGTCTGCACGAGGCAGATAATTCCTGACAAAGGGATCAGAGAAAAGTGGCTAGGTTGCCTAGGCTCCAAAATATATCTAAACACTTCCAGATACGAGTTCTGTCACACAGACAGGCTACAGACAGGCGACAGGAAATGCACTTGGGTAACTGCAGGCAGCTGGCTCCCCTTCCCATGGTGAACACCCAAAATGTCCATAACCTGCAAAAAAGCCTGCTCTGAGCTCCTGCAGACTTTGTGGGTGAAATGCAGCTGAGCTGGGCTGGCTGAATGCGGGGGAGAGTTTTTCTCAGGTCCTTGGGACAGTGAATGATGCCTCTGGCAGTTTTTGGGTCCTGCCCGAGAGCCTGGGTGATGCTGCAATGGATCCCAGCTCTCTCCTGGCTCCCTCTAGTTCTGCTGTGCTTTCTCTCTCTTTTATAAATAATACAACGCACTTGCTGTCATGGTTAGCAAATAGCAGTGCTGTTACAGAGATGCCTGAGGACTTTGTTATATATTTCTAGATGTGCAGGTTTTGCCTCTCAGAGGTTACAGCCCACTCAGGAGAAATGGATGGCCATATTAACTGCACCAGTCTGAGGTACGATAGCTGTGCCTGCAGTTCTTAACTAATCAGTAAGAGTAATTATGTTTGCCACCGACCCAAATACTCAGCAACTGAATGAGTTTTCCCAGTGAGACCAGAAATGCCAAGCTGCACTGGCCGCAGTTCAGTCAGACACCAGGGTTATGTGTTGGTACGGAACTACAGGCAACTGTTTGCTTCCCAACACCACCTTTCTGCTGGCCCTGGTGCACGATGTATGGTGGCAGTGATGCCAACCCCAAGCCTCCCAACAAGGGGCACTAAAAAGTGTGTGTGGCCCTTGTAGGTCCTAATTGTCCTGGCCAACCCCACCTGGGGCCCCACCACCCTCACCAGCTCCACCTGGAGCCCCACCCACCCTGGCCATGAGCTGGGCTCCATTTAAGCTCCAGCCTGGGTCCCAGCTCTGTTTGGAGCTTTGTTGGTGGTGTACCTGTGTCCTGATTGAGACCAGACCTGTGTTGTATGTTGCCCTGTCTTCTGCTGCCCAGGATTCTACATCTGGCTGCTCAGATGAGGGTGACCAGGCTCTGAGGGATGCCTCTTGCTGTCCCCAACCTGCCCTGGCTCGGATGCTGCTGGATGCACCAGGTTGGTGAGAGCTTTTCTTGTGCTGTTGTCGCCCCAACCCCCAGCTCACCATCTCCCACAGAGCAGCCTTACTCTTGGTGCTCCCTGGGAGCAGGGACAGTTGCCCAAAGCCTTGTGACTTGTCCCTGTTCTGCTTTGCCTCTGTAAGGCCATGTGTGCCTTCTCCCATGCTTATTCCCTTGGGAGATCCTGTGCAATGTGGGGCTGAGTGAGCTGGCTCTCTCTTTGCTCTTTCTCTGAGGTGTGTTGTACCAGTAAGCTCTTGTTTTTTTAGTTTTTCAATAGTCCAGCTGATGGCTTGAACACTTTTGTGTATGTTACTAAAAGATGGTGAGGAAAAACCCATTTGGTCTTTTTGGGAAATTCTTGGCAGCTCTTGTGAGCCCTTTGCTACAAAAGCCTATTTGCAGCTCAGTATCCTTTTGTGGAGTCTAATTAGATTGCTGTGACTAAAATACCCCTTGCTGTGGTGCTGTAAGTAACTTGATGGAAGCTCTCCTAGCCCCTTGGGTGACAGAGGTCTTCTGCTGGGCCTGTTGCCCCCTCAGCATTGCTGCTGATGCTCACAGGAGCACTGCTGGTGGTGAGAAAAAGCATTTTGTTGAAAGATGAAGGAATGAGCCTGGTATCGTGCTTCCAGGGTGTACCAGTGATTTGCACACATGCAGCACCCAGCTGGCTTTCTATTTTTATCACAGCAATTCAAAACTAAGACCCGAAACCCCATCCAATCCTGCCTTCCAGGTGTCAACAGGTTCAAGTCTGCCTTAAGTGCCTTTATGTGGCAACTCCAGTACTGGAGATCTTGCTTTGAGCTTGTCTAAACAATTGGCCTCGGGTACGACTTGGGGTTGGACTAGATGACCTTTAAAGGTCCCTTGAACCCAAACTGTTCTATGATTCTCTCCTATGAAATGTGTGTCAGTCTTTTTGGCCATAACTTCTAATGTTCCTGGGGGAGAAGGCAACCAGGGAAAGTCTGAGCTGCCTCCCCTGTGACAGACTCTGTTTCTGGTTGAATACCTCATGGCTTGAGTTGTGCTTTTCCTAAAATCCCTAGTCTTGTAGCTCCTTTCAAGAAGTGAATGAGGGGGCTCAGGAAACCCTGTGCCAGGTGATGTCTCAGGTACCTTTGCTGCTGGAGATGTGGTTGCAGAGCCAGTGAAATCCTCACAATCAGTTCCTCCAGGGACTTCTCAGCCCTCTCTGGCTTATGAGGGTTTTACCTGAGGTTTCAGCCAAGCCACTGGCGGGTATTTAACTCTTTCATTCACCAATTTTTTTGTGGCAAGGATTTCATTGTAACTTGTTTTTCCCAGTGGCTCTTTCTCTTCAGTGCTTTAAAAATAGCATGAGTAAAATGTTTTTGTCAGATGCTACACAGGTTGTGCCATGGAGGCACCACTGGTCCTCAGAGCTTCAGGAAGCCATCCTCATGCCACCAAAGCAATGCCACAGTGCTCCCTGGAAGGCCACCATGCTGGCTTTCCTGCTGTGGCTCTGCCAGAGCACCACTCGGGGTGGTGGGGCAGGTGTTCACGCTTTCCTTGTTGTGGTTTTTTTACCTGCTGCTTTTTAAGTCCAGAAATAGGACAGAATGTGGTTTTTCCCAGCCCTGCCGACGGGTGTTTTGAGCAGGCTGAGAGCTAAGGCAATTTTTTTTTTATTACCTGTGTTTTGATGCAAATTAAAGCTGCTGGTCCAGAAGGGATGAGGGAACCCCTGTGAGGCAGCAGCCTTTAAAGATGACTTCTGATATCAGGAGCTGGGCTGATAGCTAGTTCATCCAGGCTTTCACTTGTTTCCAGGCCCTGGGGGAAGGAAGAAGACTGGAAAAAAACTGCGACATGAAGAAAAACAGCAAGTAACATTGAGAGCTACAGGGTGGGGTTTTTTTAAACTTCAAGACTTAGAAAATGCCTGGGAAAAAAAACAGCCTGTGTGCATGGGGGTGAACAGCTAGTCTCTCCTGAGTGTAAAACATCACTGGCATTTTAATTGGGGCTTTCTTTATTTAATTTCCTTGGCACAGTGTTTGTTTGCCTCTCCTTGGAGCTGGTGCTTACAAGCAGACAAGGGCAGGTGGCCAATGTGGTTCTTCTGGTGGAAAAACAGAACGTGACCCTGGGTTAAAAATCTGCATCAAATGTCGGTGGTCCTGTGGGGGCAAGTTCCGCTTCCCAGAAGTGAGGATGAGTGAACAGGCATTGCAGAACACCGCAAATCCCAAAACGTTAGGCTTTGGCAGTCCATCATCCCATACTCAGGGAAATGAGCTGACTTTTGGGACTGTACTTAAAGCTCATACAGAACTATGAATAATTACACTATATTAAATTTATTTTTTTCAGTATTTCAGCATTTTTATACTTTACACACTTTGGAAATACTTGGTGGGAAGAAAAACTACTTTTGGTATAACTGGAAATGTGTGCTGGAGGTAGCACGGGGACCTTTGCTATAGCCCAGCTGCTCTGCAGGGTTTCAGAGCCTTTTAGCCCCATGACCTTGTACAAAGTGTTGCAGAGATCCAAACTCTGGGCCCTGTGGCTCAGAAGCTGCTCAGCCATGTGGGTGTGTGTGCTCCTCATGACACCCTGGTTTGGTACAGCATGGATCTACCTGGCTCTTGGTGGCACTTGAGCCCTCTGAGGTCATTTGAGAATATAGCTGCCAGGTTTCAGTGCTGTGCAGCTAACTCTGATGCTCAAATGAGTATTTATTCAGGAATGTTCCTATGGGGTTGTGATGTGAAGCTCTTCATGTGGAAGCCCTAGCCTTTTGGGAGACAGGAGCATCCAACAGCCCATGGCCAAGCTGGGCTGAGGTTTGGTGAGAGGAGGGTGCTGCTGCTGCTCCTAGAGGCTCAGGAGATAAACCATGGAGCCCATCACCCATGTTCATGTTTCACCTGGGTTCAGCAGGTTTTCCTAGAATTCAGGGATCAGAAATGATGCTTTCAATGCTTTTTAAAGTGCTTTTCAGGTGGGAATGATGGTTACTTTTCTCTGCCATGGGAGCACTGGATCCCACTGTTCATTAGGATGCTGAGCTGAGCTGTTCAAGATGAAAGCCTTTTCCAGTCCTGTGACTGCCAAGATCATTGTGGAGTAAGACTTTGTAAGGAAGAAAAGGCTTTGGAATTTGTAACGGGGGAGTTTGTCTAGTGCTGACCCCCCTCTGGCGGGTCCGGGCCCTTCACCAGCGCAGAGCTCCTTCCTCCCCTGCCAAAAGTGGGGAGAAACAGGCAAATGGCATGCAAAATCATGCACGGGAACACCGTGCTGTGACTGCCTTCCTGCAGTGCTCTCACCACCGAGCTGCTGGAGGAAGGGCAGGCCAGCTCACACCGACTGAGAGAAATAATTGCTGATGTAGCTCCTGTAATGACATGTCCCATAGCTTTAAATTCACTCGGCTCCGTTTATCTCCGACGTGTGACAGGCTTCCTTCATCTTGCTCTAATAGAGTAGGATGTTCTCTGCTCCAGGCACGGCAGCTCAGCTCTGCTGTGGGGTGTCCGTGGGGCAGCCAGCCTGGATGAGCAGCATCTGTGGGAAGGCTCGGCAGCGTGACCGGGACCCGGAGCCAGGCAACAGCAACCCTGGGTCATCCACCTGAGGCTTCTGTCATCTCAAAGTGGAGGTGAGAATTCCAGCTGTGCAGCTGAAACTCAAGGATAAATTCTTCGTTATTTAAGCAAAGCTGTCAGAGGATCAGGTTTGGAATTCCCAGCCTATGAAAAATAGGAGAAAGCGATACCCTGTGTATTTTGCACTGCTCTGGAGTGGGAAACCTGGGACTCGTTGACACACCCCGGGAATGCAATACTGTCTCAAAGGGCTAGGTCTTACCCAAAATTAAGGAGCAGAAAACTGAAATATTCTGCCTTTAATCAAAGAATTGTAAATGCAACGTCAGGTATCTTATGAAGATAAACAACAAGGGAAAAAAAAAAAAGTAGGAACTTCTCAGTTTGACAGAGGTTGAAGACTCCCCCAAGGCTGCTAGAGCATCTTCACTTTGCAAGCTGGGGACCTGTATTTGGAAACACTTTCTTTAGCATTGTTTTCAGGCATAGAAAATTCTTGTCCTTGCAGCTTGCTGGGTGACACAACTCCAGCAGTCTCGTTCAAAGGGAATTTAGCTGTAATGGAAATGAGCAAATAAATTGCCAGTTTTATGCATTTTGTCTTTTATTACTGCTAAAGACTAAGCAGAATAACTTGTATCATGGCATTACCCGTATGCTGTGTGGTCACTGCTGACCTCAAGACTATATAGATAATAGCTGTTATAAAAGTCCAAATGCACTTTACTGCCTTAATATTATATTTATCTAACAGGAATATTTCAAATTTCATTCTATTAAGAGTGTTTGGTTTTAAGTATTGCTTTCCTTAATGGCAAGTATTTTATAACTGGGGTCCTGGATGGAGCTGCACATGTGAGAAACTGCTAGTGGATGACTTTCCCCTGCAGACCTTTAAGGTCTTTTTTCTCTTTAGAAATGAGTCATTCCAGGGAACCAAGGTTTTATTTCAGATAGCAAGGATAGGAATGACCCTGCAGCAGATGGCACAGGAACACGGTGCCTGGGTTTGGAGCTTTTAAACACAGTTAAAGATTTACAGTGCAGGGACATAAAATGTTTATAATTAAATCTCTGATTTGAGCTTGATGTGTGGTCTCTGAACTCTCTTCTAGGCTTCAACACTTTGTTTTATAACATCTGAAACCAAGAACTGCAATAATTTGCCATGAAAGAGGGAACAAAACAGCCACAAGCTGTTCAGGTGGGCTGGAGAAAAGGTCCTTAACATTAAAGGTTCTCGCTGTTGGTGTTGTTTGAGGATGTAAATCTGTATTTCTTGTCCTGAGTGAGTGACCTGATGTCCTACCTATTGGGTTTGAGGTTTATGGGGGGAGAAGAAAGGAGATTGTGTCTTCCCTTGTCCTCCCCACCTTTTTATTTACCCCTGAGATGCTAGCTGGTGCTGTGTGAGACCAGGACCTGATGGTCAGTGTGCTGAATGCTGGGGATTTAAGCCAGGTCACTGGTCCTGGCCCCACAGGTGTCCACCCTTGGTTGGGTTTAGTGCCCTAATAGCACTCAATAGCGTAAACTGGCCTGGATGTTCCCCTTGGTGTCTGGGGTAGGGACAAAGAGATGGTAGTGCTCATCTGAGATCATTTTATTGTGAGTTGGTTGGAGCTACGAAGGTGGTCAAGCAAAGCAGATCCACATCTCAGAAGCTGGCTTTTCTAAATTTTATTTTCAGTGTACCATATACAGGCTTTGGAAGGCAGCAAGGACCCCACGTGCCTGAGGAGCCGTGGTCCCCTGTCGCAGTCCAGCCACAGCCCTGCCGTCCCTGAGCAGTCACATATCACGTTTCCTCAGATTAGCTCGGTTGTGACATGTTCTTCACCAAAATGCTCTTGGCTCTTTAGTGAAAAATAGGTTAAGACAATCTGCAGTTCAGAGGTGCAGTGGCACCTCATGTAATTATACATGAGCCAGCTTCAGACCAGCCCACGGGAGCATTGCTGCGGGTGCAGCAGCCCTGGTGCCGTGGGGTTTGTTGCCCAGGACCCCCCATGTGCAGTACCCTCAGGAGGCTGTGGGTCCACAGGGTGACCTCGTTCCAGATCCTGGAGCATCCAGCTGTCTTTCACAGCTGGCATTTCAGGTATGTTAATTTTTTCAGCTGTTCTGAAAATTTTACAAAAAGCTCTTTTCCATGGGAGAAGGGGCATGTGGCAGGAGGTGAAGTGCTTCAAATCCGAGCCTGAGCAGCATGAAGGATTCCCTGCCTTCTTCAAAGGTAACACCAATTCTACAGAGAGTCACTGTAGTCACTAACCTATTTGAGCGTGGATATTTGCTTGCCTTTTTTTTTTTTAATTAAAAAGCTAAGCTGAGAGGATTACATGACTTTAAAAAAATCCAAACTGTTGAGCTAGCGTATTAAGTCATATTATTAAAAAAATCAAACATGACTTGGAGCTGCAAAGTCTGGTGGGGGAAGCAGAAAGGGCAATGGTGTATATAAATATATTTACATATCTTTGAAAAAAAATTAAAAACCTCCCAGTTCTCATCACTCCAGCTTAATCATTTTTTAAGTACATATATTTTTTGATTTAGCTGTTTACATGCCTCTTTCTTTTTTTGGCAGATTTAATAATGTGCTGTGAAAATACACTGAGTCCTACGCCCTCCTGCATCCTCAGCCTCATCGGTTAAAAGCGCTGCTGCGGTGGGAGGGTGCATGGNCTCCTGCATCCTCAGCCTCATCGGTTAAAAGCGCTGCTGCGGTGGGAGGGTGCATGGTCCATCTCTCCATCCTTTCTCTGCAATTATGGCTCGAGGTTATTCTGCTGTTGCTGCTGCCCTGGCTGATGGGTGCATTTTAAATTAACCACCATAAGGACAAGGCTATGGCCCAAGTGAAATGACCGGTAAGACTCTGAATAAACACCAAAAGGATGGCTTCCTTCTGGAGATCCAGCTCAGCCAGGGTTTCCTGCCCCCCTGGGCTGTTTGCCTATGGGGAGGTGAAAATACCATCGTTTTTTCCCTTATGTGCTGCTGTGAAAGGGGTGTTCTCATAAGCCAAATAAATGCTGTATGGACTAGAAAAGAGAAAAGCTGCAAATAAAGAGAGGCTCAGGAGTGCAACTGATGAGGAGCCAAATGGTCTTCACAAAAAGGGTCTGTCACCTGCCAAAGGGCTGACACCGAGCGCGGGAACTGCATAACCCCAGGAGAGCTGGAACACGGGGTGATGGACAGAGAGCAATAGCCAAGAGTGGTGTGTGCTGGGAGCTGCCCTCTGCGCTTGGCTTAGGGGTAAGGCAGCTGGTGAAGGACACGAGTGGCCTGACCTGCAATGAGCATCTAAAAAATGTGAAGACGTTTAGGGATTGAGGCTTCTGGATGTTGGGGCTTGCACTGGTCTGCTCAGCGAAGCCAAAGTCTTGTTTAAGTAGAAGTAGGAACTATGAAGAAGAAGAAATGCATGGCGGGGGGGTGGTGGTGGTGGTGTGTGTGCAATCAGGTGCTTGATTTAAGGAATTGTTAAATGGGATTTTTTGGCCAAACTGGAAAAAAAGGAAAGGGCTTAAGATGAAAGACAAAAGGTAAAAATGCATCAGTAAATTATCATATCAGGCTCAGGGACTCCAAAGCCAGAGGAAAGGAAGAAAATGCACCTCCTGGCCAGCGGTGTGCAGGACTGCAAGGTGCAGCCTGTGAGAGCCCCTGGGCGGTATGGAGAGGGTGCTGTGCATGGGTCCCCAGCCCATGGCCTCTCACAGACCCATCAGTGTCTTCCTGGGCTGAGTGACCTCAGCATCCTCGTATCCCACTGGAGAAACCTCTGCCTGGGTATCCACACATGGAGGTCCCCAGCAGGCTGGCTGCCATGGGGTTCTGCTTCCCATGACACCCTCCAGTCACAGGAACTTCATAGCACTGAGTTTTTTGAGAAGTATAGCAAGGATTTGACTGAGAACATCTGACATAAGGTTTGAAGTCCTGCTGCAGCGCTCATGGACTGCATTGCATGCTGAAAGGCAGAAATCTGGGTCTTTTGGGTGCCAAAGAAAAGGGTTTTGTACAATAGTGTGTGCAGTGCTCCTAGTGACATGGAAATAGCTGTGCTTTCCACCAAGTGGCCATGGTGTGTTTTGCCCGGTGGCAGCTGGTGTTGTCACTGTGCTGTCCCCTCAGCACTTCTCTCCAGGCTAATGGCCACTTTGGAGCATCTCCAGCTGAGTTAATTGCCGTGTGTGCTGGCTGCTGAGCATGGGGAGAGAGGGAGCTGCTGTTGTCTGGGTCTAGCAGTCATTTTCCTTTGCTGTTGAAGGCAGCCAGGTGGTTTCTAGGCACAAAGTTGTGTGTTTGTTTTTGTGTTGTTTTTTTTTTTTTTTCCCCTGTTCCTCTTTCTTCCAATGATCTCACCATTTCCATCCACCTGCTGTGGGAAAGGCCATCGTCTCTAGCTGGCACGGTCAGTCCAGCAGATGAGAAGAGCTGTGGCAGTGCTGGTGCTGGATGATGGTGGCTTTGGGTGGTTCTGCCCGAATTGGCCAGAGGCACTGGTGGCCATCTGGATCCTGGCTGGCCCATGGTCATGCAGGATGTGAATGTCTTTCTGCTCTGGTACGGGAAAACGTGTCCATCTCAGTGTAGAGGCAGGTACCAAGAGCATCATGGTACAGCACAGGGAAAATTATGGGGAGTGCCTGCTCTGCTCCACCTCAAAAGCATGTGGGAATGCAGTGTCTGGGGGTGAAAAATGGGTGGGAAAATGCCTGATTTCCATCAGTCCTTAGGAGATACCAGGGTTGGCAGTGGGCAGGGGTATGTTGCACTGTACAGCTCCTCCAACGCAGCCCCATGCCTTTGTTCTTGGTGTTTTCACTTTTGTTTTAATTATGTCAATCCTGAAGACAAGGGAATGGAAGAAACACAAGAGGGATTGTAGATGTTCAGGTTCAGGCGAGAGATTAACCCTCCTCTGCCTTCCCTATTATTTTTCCTGTTTATTTTTGTTGAATTATGACTTTTCTTCTGAGTCCTCTGTTCTCCTTGGTGAAGCATCTGTGTCTGGATCCACAGGTCTGGTCAGAGAGAGCTCTGTTGAAACCCAGGCTCAGTGTTTTTTTTTTTCCTGCTGCTCTTTCTTTTAAGGATAAAGCCTCCCTTTTCACTTTTGCAATGTAGATATTTTATCGAATGAGGAGCTGTCAGAGCCAGGAATAGCCAATGTGTGTGTATATTACTTAACTTGATGTGTCCTTATGTGAGAGTCCCATAGAAGACATTTTACAATGTAGAAAAATGAAATATGAAAGAGAGTGGGAGATCAGCGGAGTTATACCTAGACAAGTTGCATTTCAAATAGGTAGGTAAAATATGAAGTTCAAAAACCAAGTTTTTGTCATGTTAGCTTTCACTGCTGACTGGGTTTGTACGCTGTTATGTCCCTGTATGGCCTTTGGATAGAGAGAGATATAGAGAGAGGTATAGGTATATCTACTATCTTCACACGTACACACATATTGTGTCAAGGTAGTTTCAAGATAAATTAGCATAGGCTGACAAACTCTGGCAAATGTAGAACTGGGAAAATATCTGTAATAACCAAGTAGGGCAAATAGCCTTAATATGATCAGAATTACCAAACTTTTTGCATACCAAACCAAACATATTATCTTTCTAATAAGTTTTAAACCCCAAATCCCGCCTGTCTGTATTCCTGTGCATACGTAAGGGTTCACAGGATGTTCGTAAGGGTTCATGGGACGCTGAAGGCATTCAGTCAGAAATTTTTGGTGTTATCAGCCACATTTCACCTGGGTTATTGTCACATGGAGTTTGGGCGCATGCATTTGGCTGACATTCCCCAGTGATATTCCATATCCCAGTGAGATTCCCAGGCTTGACAGGAGAACACGGAGGGGTGGGACATGGACCTGAGCAAGAAGCATTGGAGCAGGTAGTGCCTGGCTCTCTGGAGGAGGGTTGGTGACAGCCTTGGTGTCCTCTCCTTGCTGTCCTGCTTGGCTGGGGCCAGCTCATGGGAGTCCACCCTGGCGTGTGGGAGCAGCAGCACCGTGTTGCTCCAGGGGTTAATAGTTCTCACCAGTAAAAAACATACCTTAATCCCCTCTTGAAATTTCCCATTTCCCTGTTCTGACTTTCTCTCGTGGAGTGAAGAGCAGCTAATCCCCAGGGCTCTCTTGTACATGCACTCTGCATCCTTACATTTACAGCACTTTCTCCGGCCAGCTCTTCTCCAGCTATTTTCTGCACCTTCTGCAGATTGCCCTCATCCCTTTGAAATGAGGGCACTGGGGAGATAAATGCTATGTGTAGTGCCCTGTGGAGAATAAAATTGCCTTTTTCGTGTTTGTTGCCTCTCCTTTCTTGCTGTGTCTTTGTTTTGACAGCCCTGTTGAGCTATCTTGTCTTAATTTTGGGAAAGAGCTTGGCCCACAAAAAGGTATACACAGTAGAGGCCAGCATCCTCGTGTGCAGGGTACCTGTGACAGGTATGGATGGTTTCAGGCTTCAACTACAGCCCCTCAGAGTGATTAATTGCACAGGAAAGATTGAAAAACAGTTTTTAGGAAATAGAGATTGGACAGTTTAAGCATCAGAATTGCAAAGGGTTAAATAAAGTTTTCATTCTAAAATCCCGCATTCCTTCTCCTTGTAGATGGGGAAACTTTTTCAAAAGGAATTTCTCTGCCTCTTGAAGAAGAAAACAGCTCAGCTGAGATGGGCTGGCAGCCTGACCCCTGTGCTGGTGTTGAAATCCACTCCTGTTTCCCAAAGCTGAACTGAGGCTGCTCTGCCAAAGGTGGCTGCTGGCAAAGTCAGAGCCTGCGTTTTCCCCTGAAAGAGATGTGTCTTTATTTCTCAAATAACAACCAGCTGTTTTTTGCCTTCCTCCTGAACCAGCATGACTGCAGTAAGTGATCATGCTGACCATTTGGTATTAGAAGATATGTTCCTGGTTTGCTCTAAAAATAGTGAGATACTTTGTCTTCTTTTTGCTGCCATGGTTTTGTGGGAATGAATTTGCATTTCATTGCCTTATAAGCAAACCTTTGAAAACAGGAAAAAAAAATGAGCAAAACATTGGAGCTGGGAAAAGAAACATAAATGGGAACATGAAAACAGTGTCACCTGCAGCACTGAAGGCAGTGACACCACAGGACAGGCGATGTCACCGGAGCATCTCCTCCAGCTGATGAAGACCCAGCTAATGTCATATTAGGTTTTGAGGTTTCAAGCTGTAATAGGACAAACAACTATGACGCTAAAAGAAATCCTTTCCAGCCATCCTTCTCCTGGTGTTACTCCTGCTAATAAATGTGAGAGCTTGGATAGGATGGTGCAGCCTGTTCCCTTTTTTCCTTTACCAATTAAATTAAAATTTTGACATCTCTGCAGAGGTTTTCAGTCCCACATTCTCTTTGTTTACCACAAGTCGCTGCAGCGCAGCTCAGGTGCTGCTTTTCTGATCAAACCTTCCATTTGACATCAAATTTGACTTATTTGTATGAGAGTAGGTGATGCCAGAGGAGGGCACAGCAGGCTCCAGCTGCCCGTGCCACATGTGCTCACCCGTTGCCACCTTCTTTGGCGGCTTCAAAACCTTGAAGTTCAAGGAGCCTTGAATCCTGATGCCTTGCTGAGAGGAGAAAGCGCCTAATGTTTTCTTCCATTAGGTTAGGACAGTGGATAATCTGATTTATCCTGATCTGTCCTCAGACAAAGTCCTCGCCAGGGCCAGGCTCGCTGCCTCGCGGTGACCCGTCCTCTCCTGGAGACGCCTCTTAATCTGTGTTTGATTTTGTTTTCAGGCTGGAGAGCTGCCCCGGCTGCTGGAATTACAGATCTGGAAACTGCAACAGGAAAACTGAGTTTGAACGTTTGAGAAGGAAGCAGATGCACCTCCTTCATTAAGGAAAGAAATGATTCGAAGGTAGGTAATGCATTTAAATAACAGTTGAGAGGAAGCAAGTGTGAAGCCAGCGGGGAAGCTTTGGATAATAGTATTCTTGGAAAAGTATTATTTCCTGCCTGAAACGGCAAATCTGGGTGGTCAGGAATGGATGCTGCAGAGAGACTTAGGGCACCAACCATCTTAATTTACCCTCTTCAAATAATTTCTGAATATAGATTTTTCAATTCTATATTGTCCCCTTGAAGTTAATGATTATCTAGAACTTCTTTTTTTTTCTGCATAATGTATGTTGGCCCTTCCACTCATTAAACCCAAGATCACAGCACATAATTTAAATTTTTATCCAGAAATGATTTCCTCTCTCTGCTAAAGCCTTTGCTGAATGTCCACGATGCAGATCTGAAATTCAATTACCTCTCCCCAGCAGCTGGGGTGATGAGGGCTGGAGAGAGCCAGAGGAAGCATTTTGTTCAGTTTTATTATGGAACTAAATCAATCTCCATATGAAAGGACTTACATCTTAGGTGATGTGGGCTGCTTTCAGCCAAGATATCAATAAATCGTAGGTCAGTAAATGGAAAGCACCGAGGTGTTTTTGGCCGAGCCCTACCTTCTCAGAGCTTGCCCTCTCTGGTTTTCAGCTCCATCATTGTGTGGGTTGAGATTGTCCTTCCCGGCCTGAAATATCTCAAGTGTTCACCAGACACTGATCAATTCTCCAGTTTCTGGTCTCCACGTTTGTGCTGAGAGGTTGAATGGGGAATGGAAAGCTGTCTGCCTGAGGGATGGAGCGAGATCCTGTCAATCTGGGGAAGTTAGGGAATGCTGGCTGTTCTTTGCCCACAGTGTGCTGGCTCACCAAGGTCTCTGCCGGTACATGGGCAGTTCTCCTGTCTTCCCATTGCCAGCACTGAAGTTCAAGCCCTTTCCAAATCAAGGTGCAAGGGAACCACTCCACAAATTACTTCAGTAGTGTCAATAGAAAAGACCAAGAACGAACCATTTCTTTGGTGTGAGGGTGGTGAGAGCCTGGCCCAGGTTGCCCAGAGAAGCTGTGGCTGCCCCATCCCTGGAGGGGTTCAAGGCCAGGTTGGAGGGGGCTTGGAGCAACCTGGTCTGGTGGGAGGTGTCCCTGCCCATAGGGCAGGAACTATAGGATCTTTAAGATCCCTTTCAATCCAAACCACTCTGTGATTCTATGATTTCCTGATCCTAGGATTTTCCATTTTCTTTTCCCCCAAAGCCCAGGCAGTAGCATGGATGTTGACAAGCCTTTCTTGTGTCCCTTATGGGTTCCTCCTACCCTCTTGGGACACCGTGGTTCCCCGAGTGATACCACAGAGCACCAGGGTGAACACGACTGAAGGTTTTGGGACCAGAGAGAGTGTTTCAGCCTGGAAGAGGACTGCTCCTGCATCCTCCTGCGCTTACAGAAAAACAAAGGCAGGTTCAGTCAAGCGGTGTCATGCTGACATCTGTTTCTCTGTAATAATCCTGTGCTATATAATAATAAACCCACTGTGCTTCAAATCCACCAGGAGGAAAGCTGCTTATTGATGCAGACAAGTGCACATTCTTCCTTCTTGTTGCTCCCTGTAAAACCTTAAGCATTTTGAAACTTGACTAGTCAGCTTGTCTAGGAAGAGGCTGATTTGCATCCTTCAGCCTCCTAACGAGGCAGTGGAAGGGCTCTTCCACTGAACCCAGCCCCAGTGCCATGGATGGGAGATTTTAGCCTGGACCAGCTTTTCTGATGACTTGAACCAGTGAAACAGTTTAACATATTAAACCGAGATTTCTTGGGAACACATTTACTATTTTTGCTGAGTTTCTGCTTGGTTTAAGTTTCATACAATGATAGTTTAAAAAGTCTGCAGCTCAGGAAGGGAACATCATAATGCATTAATTGAAATAACTGCCAGGTATTGCAAACGAAGCCCTGAGGGTTTGAAAGAGCATGGTAGCTGTTTAGTAGCTGGGGGAGAAAGCCAGGTAACTGGGAAGGGCCTACACCATGGGACATGGGTGGGACAGGAGTCTCCAAGCCTGTGGATGAAGTGGCATAAAGTAGTGGGGTTTGATGTTACAGATGAGGCTGGATAAACCTGTTCAATCAGAGGGTCAATCCCCGATTTAATTCCCAGCACCTGGATGGGGCTGTCCATGGGGTGGTATCTGGGGGTTGGTTTTGGTATGGGCACTTGGGCAACTTGTTTGGAGAGTGAATTTCTCAAGTCATGCCAGCATTGATTTATTTGTTTTTTTCTCACCTGGACTTCAAGTCCTTCGTTTTCCTTTGCAAATTGTAAATTCTGGAGGCTCCTGTCTCATCTTGGTGGGCAAGGAGGTGGTGTCCAGCCTCCCATCGCTCCCCCGTGGGCCAGCACTGCCCCGTGTCACGGCACACGAGCTGGCACCCAGAGTAACCACCTTGCTCTGTGCCCTAAGAGGCACTACCTGGCTATTTTCTGTGGGAAATGCTTACTGAAATTTAGAAGACCTTGTTAGGTGCATATGGTACCAAGCATTCTGCCCCGATAATTATCACAAAGTAGGGAAGTTAAAAATGTAAAAATGACCTGCACGTACAACTGCGCTGGTAGGAAATACAAGCAGCTTGTAATATATGAAATGGATGCTATTTTATTTTAATTTAGTGAAGTGAAACTTAGTTCTGAATAAAAAAAAAGGGATGAATCATTCTTGGTGGATTCATCATACCCATTTATATTCTAAATACTTACTTTTTTCACGATAGCTGCCTCAGGTTGCATGAGGAATGCAAAGGTATTAAATGCCAATATTTTTTTTTTAAGACTATTTGTTATGTTATTTTAAATATAGCCTTGGATGTACTTCCTATTTTTGTGCAGGTACCTGGGAAATCGTAAATTCTGATACTGATTATAGAGCTTGCTCTGATTTGATAATAAAAGCTGATTGTGTCTCATTGCAGCAGCAGAGAATGCTGCTGGAGTGGGGGTTTCTGGAGAGTTGCAGTGCATGAGGAAGGGGGTTTGCTGCACCACTCTGGTGCTAACAAAGCACATTTTTTAAATGACGTTTCTTAGATGACAGCATTTCTTTGCTGTTGGAGGGTGGTGCATGAGTAAAATCTTTCCAATGGAGTTTATTTACTGATTTTTGTCATGTGTGGCAGTGAAGTGACACCTCTATTGCCATAGAATTCAGGCAGACCTACATGTCTGCCAGTGTGTCTCATGCAGACTGGCCCAAACACATCTGCAGAAGGCAAAGCAGATCATAGACCACCAGTTTTCACAGATTTTGAGGGTCTGAAATGGTTTAAATGGTACAAAGGAGAATGATCAGTGTAGCAAACGTATCAGCTTCAGGTGCTGGGAGGGAAGCAAGATCCAGGCAGATCACAGATGTTGAGTTGAACATCTGTAATGAGTGGTGTAAGGAATGAAAGAGTAGCTGAAGAGGCAGATAAATTGGATGGGATGGAAAATCTGAGTTACAGTTAGCTTTTCATGACATAACTTCTTTTTGGTTTCGAAATCGCAACAGATTTCCAGTAAAAGTGGGGAAAAAAAAAAGGGGGGAAGAAAATCAGTGGCCCTTTAAATTAGTGCAGTTTCCCCCCATCCAGCCCCAGTACCTGCAACCTGGCTTTAAGTAAGGCTTCTCCTCAGTTTTTCTGTGCCGTGGTGGGGTAGGGTCTGGTGGCTGAAGGAGTGGACGTTGTAACCTGGACACGAGGCAGAGTAACAGGCCATGGGCTGGCAAACCTTTTCTCTCTTAAATCCACGGTCAAGTGGGCTCTCTGTGACTGGCCTCACTTCACCAGGTGGTTTTTGCCATTTATTACTGTCCTTTTAAAATATATGTTCTGAAATTCAGATGTGTATATAATGGGGATGATATACAGTTGTACTTCAGACCGAATGTGAGCCATCTGTCAAAAACAAAAGCTAAATTCTGTGTAATAAAAGCCACAAAAAGATTGATATTTCCCATTAAAGGGAGGGCTGAAAAAAGCAATTTTGTTTATGGGCAAACCTGTGTCTGGCACATTTTTCATGTCATATAAAGATGGAAATCTCACCTTATGGCTATAGATTACTGCTATATTTCAGTCTTTATAATTGTGGACAGATATGCATGTGCTTCTACGTTAAGAGAGATAATTCCCTGTGTATTGTTGATAACAATGAGTCCGTTTGAACACATGTTTCTGCTGCTTCCCAGAGGTGTAGTATTTCCCATTTGCTGCCCTTCATCTCTCTGGTGAAACACATTATTCTGGTAATTTGATTGCTATAGGAAACTTTTCCAGTTCTTTCAGCTTATTGCAAACCTTTCTGGGTATCTGCAACCTGGGTACTGCAGGGGGGCTGGACTAAGATGATCTTTGAAGGTCCCTTCCAACCCAAAGGACTCTATGATCTGCAGATCCAAGGGGGATGGGGGTGTGGGAGGGAGTTCCTTGGCTGGGGCAGGGCCTCAGGGACAGCAGATCGTTTGTCCTCACCTTACATCAGAGCATGTAGAGTTGTGAAGACACAGCTCTGAGCGCCTCAGAATTGTCCAAACACTTTAATTATTGACTATAGTGTTTTGTAAAGAGTTTTTCCCTGCAACCAAGAAGCCACCGTGGAGCTGTGCCAGAGCCATCCTCAGCAGAATTCCTCATTTTCATCCATACAAAACCTCCTGCTGAAATGACTCTGCTCGAGTGGTCAGGTCAGGCAGAGGTGACACATTCCTTCACAGATATTTGGGCAGTGTGATTTTGCTGCACCTGGCCATCAGGGGGTACATGTGCTGTATGAATCGAGTTCTTCTTAAAGAAACTTTGTTCTTTGAGTAATAATATCCTATAATCTCTTTTTGCCTCTGTTTCTTGAGTCACGTTTTCTAATGGAGTTAAAGCCATCAGCTGGAAGGTAGGTGACACTGCAGGAGATGTTGGGGGGGTTGGTGTCACAGGATGGTGGTGTGGAATGACCCGTTTGCCCAGTCCCGGAGCTGGTGGCAGGCTCAGCTGCAGGTGTCCCACTGGCTGTCTGCTCTGCAGCCCTGGTTTCACTCGTAGGATGCTGGGGCTTCCTCCGATGGGGAGGCTGGGGATGGCAACGACTGCCTCAGTCAATCCTTCTGAGCTGCTCTCTCCGTTCCCAAAGCGCTTTTCTCCTCTGCGTGGTGACACCTCCTGACAGTGTCACTGCTTTGAGGACATCTGCTAGGAAGCTCTTCCTGAAGAAGGGCGGGCGGTGCTGCTGTCACTGGGAAATTGCTGTTCCCAGCTCTGTCTCAAGGCTCTGCTGGACCCAGGTGAGCAGGAGGGAGCTGCCTGCGATGCCAGGCCATTTTTACAGCCATTTCTAACCAGCCATTTTACAGCTGGTTAAGGTCCCCACGTGATGTGGAGGTCTTATTTAATGTGAGCTACGCTACGCCAGGCTTAATATTTTTGCATCCAGCACGTTCCCTGCCTGGTTTGGTGCCGCTCGTCCCTCTTCACAGGCTGTGGTGCTGTGAGAACCTGGGGCAGCCCTGGCACGATGCCTCCTCACAGCATCACCTGGGCGATGTGGGGAGATGGACCCCGCTCCTCCTTGGTGCACCCCTGTGAAACGCTGGCCTGGTTCAGGCTGTCGGTCTCTGATGCAAGCGAAAAAGGTAATGAAAATTGCACGGCTGTGCCTCCCCGAGCCTTTCACTCCCTGCGGGGTACACAGGGATTTGATTTGGCTCACTTGATCACAGGGGAAATTCCCAAGGGAGAATAAAAGCAGCTGGGGGACTGTGACTTGCAAAGTAAATATTCACCGTTTTAAACCTTGAAACGAAAAAAAAAAAAAAAAAAGTCTGATTTGCAAGAAGGGTGGTTTCAAAATACAGATTTTCGTGGTCTCTCGGGGGCTGTGGAGGGAGGTGGGGGAAGGACTGCAGGCTGCTCCCGCACCTCAAATTTTAATGGGTCCTTTGTCCTCCCACCCTCCCTGCTGCAGGAGCTCGGTGCCAGCAGCTCTGTCCGGCTGCCCCACGGACCTGGTCACAGCCTCGGCCACGTTCGTACAAAATAATCTCATTTAGGAAAACAAAGTTTTCTGTCCCCTGTACAAAGCCATGAGGCAGTTTCTGGGGTCTTGTTAGACCACCTTTGTCTTCTCTGTTCTTTTCTCAGTGTGGGGAAATGTGTGCTCTCAGGAAAAGACAACACATCAAAGTCCCCACAGCTGCAGGTGTCACTGCAGCTTTCACAAGCAAAACCAGTTTTTGACCATTATACCCAAATTTGTGAAGCAGGATGATGCTTCTGCTGCTTTCTTCCAGCACCAGTGACAAGACCTTCCAGTGAAGATGTGCCTTCCACCTGGTGTGGCCACGGTTTGGGGTGGGAGTGGAGAATGTTGAGCTTACACCTAAAGATGTGCCTCCTTCCCCTTCAGGTGACTCCTCATCACTTGAATGATCATCCTTAGATCACCAACCTACTGGCTTTATTAAAGTAATTTCAGTTTCAAGCTGAAGAACAGCAACTTTAATAGTTTTCACTAAATTAATAAACGGAAAATTGGCTCAATGGGGAGAGATACTGTAGGCAAAAGTTTAACGTTGTTTTATTTCAGCAATAACTTTTCATTGTTAGTGAAATGGGTGGAAATAAGTCAAGAAGAGACGATTATTTTTTTTTGTAGCTTGAGAAGGGAGGACTGTGGGCAGGGGGTTGTGAGGCGCTGTGCAGTGCAGCACCATGCTAAACGCTGCCATGCCCACATTGTGTGCGATTAAATACTCATCAAGGGCAACCAGGGAGGATAAATTAACTCTATACCCTGCTAACAACTTCTTGTGGGAAGTGAATTAATCAAGTACTTAAAGATGATTGGGACTGAGGGGCAATCTAGTGATGTGGTCCACGCCGTTGGAGGGATGGGTGAGATCCTGCCTGTCCCTACAGGTTGTCCACAGGGGTCCTGCCTCCAGGCCAAGCTCAGGAGAGCCACCAGCCCCTGTGGCCATGAAGAGTTCAGTGTCAGGCTAAATGTGTGCCTTCATCTGTGCTCACCCTTATTCAAAATAAAGAACTTTCTGGGAACCAGGACCTTATTCTGGGACACAGGAACCCTGAGGTTCCTACAGCCGTCCTGTGCCTGCTGGGTGAGATTCTTGCTCACTGCCTCCTCCTTCCATCCATAAAACTGGCCGAGCTCAGCTTCTCATAAACACACCGGTTGTGAGGAGCTCAGATTGGGGTGTGGAAATCGAGATAAACACCTCAGCTAGGGAAAAGTGCTGCTCTTTCAGTGGGCTGCAACGAGTTTCTCATGCTTTCCTGGCTCTTATCAGACACAGCTGAGGTGGGGCTATATTTTCTCTGAGGTCTGTGAGGCTTTCTGCCGCACGTGGGAAGCTCTGCCAAGTATTTCCATTTCCCTCGCCAGGGAAAAGCAGGTCTTGGATGCATCTTTTCCTGTGGAAATCACCCCGTGCAGCTCTGTAGCGCCGAGAATATTTGTTGCAGAGTAATGAAGCAAGAGGCAAAGGGCTGTTGGTCTCGCTGAGGGTGATGTGTTTCCCCTCCTAAATGGCACCAGCTGCTGGGCACAGTGGTGGAGCACGAGGACCAGCCGAGGAGCGGCCACCGCTCCCACCAGCAGCTTGTTGCTGCCATTTTGGAGTAATACTCGTTATCTGCATGGGTTGTCTTAATGGTGTAATTGTCTGGTATATAACAGCGAGCCCTGCTTCTAATCAAAACAGAGTCTGGCGCATAAATATTTTACTCACAGAAAATTGTCAGACCAAGCTCAGCAAATGCTGCTGGAAATATATGAACTTTAAATAACTTCCACATGTGAATACGGGCCCTATTTATTAGCAGAAAAAAAGCGATTAATGCTTTTGGTCAACACATCTAATTCAGTCTTACGCATCCCATCTGTCACCGAGTCACTCTGAGACAGTTAAATGCACGAGCGGTGACATTTCATACATTTTAAATGTAATTTGTGGGAAATGTTTGCAGATTGGAGCTGCAGAGATAATAAAGGGAGGTCAGACAATGCCCTCTGGGCCCTGCTCGTTTGTCCTGCAGGTAGAAGGATGGTGACGTGATGCCTGGCTGGGCGATGGGGGAGACCCCTGGTCCCCAGGGCCTGCCCGAGGATGGAGAATGAGGAAGCTTGTTGAATGGTCTCCTTCCATGGAATGAAACTGCCGACTCACCCAATTTGCAGGTGTCTGTAGGTTTTCCAAACTCTTTTTTTTTTTTTTTTTTTTTTTAAAAAAAGAGTCTTCTGCCAATACAGACCTGATTAGGGCAGTTCCAAACTACCAGACTCTGAAGAGGACAGCATTCATGAGGTTCATGCTTCTAGGCATGCGTGGGGGTGGGGTTTTTTTGTTAGTTTGTTTGTTTTCCTAATATTTTCTGTAAGTATTTTGCCATGCACTTGCATTATCTGTCAGTTCCCTTTCCTGTCTCTTTGCCCTGTAGTTTCCAACCTGCTGGTCAAGGGAAGCCAAGGGGGAGCAGCTGGCAGCCTCCTGCCTCTGAAAGCATCCCTGGAATGTGAAACACGGCGGTTGGTACCATCTTTGGGAGACACCTGTGATGCCCATGTGCTTTTCGGCTGTCCATCACCCCTAGGAGCCAAGGACCTGTCTCAGTGCCTTGTGTCCCATGCACACACTGCCAAGGGAGACAGATGGGAACTGTGGTCTCCAAAGGGTCTGGAAACTGGTGATGTTGCCCAAGGAGGAATGTTGCAGCAGAAGGTGGGAGTCCAGGTCTGGTGGGGTGGGTTGGGGCTGGAGGAACCAGATGGGCTTCCCTGGGCATGGGGAACTGGTGGTGCCTGCAGAGCTGGGTGGGCGCTGTGACCCATCACTCTCCCTGTAGCTATCTGGTAATAATCACTAGTTTTACTACCATCAGATGGTAATGTTTAGAGAAATTGGTGCCTACAGCTCAGGGAAAGTTGGCGTTCATTACGAATATTGGCTCAGCTGCTCAAATAAGCAGGGGAATTACCTCTGACTGACAAAGAAACCTTATGCAGTAAGTTGTGTTTCACAAAGATTTGGGTGCCCATGTGCAGGTGATAGCTCAGATTAGCTTTGTTGCTCGATAGGGAGCAGAGTTTGAACACTCTGTAAAACCAGGTTTCCACTCCTGGTTCCCTTGTCCATTGGTAGCAGCAAGTCTGGGTCAAAAGTGCGGGAGGAGAAGTTTTATCACAGCAAAAGTGTGGGAGAGAGGAAAATGACACTGGGGCTGGGCAGAAATGAAACCTCTGGAGCTTTGCTGGAGTGTGGGATGTGAGGTGAGGGTCCCTGCTGCACCCCCCTGGGCAGGAAGAGCTGCCTCAGGTGGCCCCTCATCCTGGTGGAGCAGGGGAGGGCTTTGGCCTTGGGGGCAACAGGGCAGGACCAGTTATGGGTAAACATCAGGGGCATCAAGAGCCAGGGGAAAAAAACTGAAGGGAAATCTAGAGCGACTTGGAATTGAGGGCAAACAGGTTTGGGTTTTTTTCCTTTAATTTTTACTCTTTGGTGAAATCTGGTTTGTTTAAGGACATATTCAAAGATGCTTTTGATGCCCTCAATTTTTCTCCTAATAGAAGAAAACTACTCATTATAATAATGTCCTGCAGTGCTTTTCTAATTAGTAGTCAATGTTAGTTCAGGACCATAACTACCCTAGCAAGACTAAATCACATTTTCACTATAGCTAAACATGTATTTAGCAAGTGAATTTTAAACCTTTATCCGCAATGCCTTCTCTGTCATAATCTTTATACATCCAGTTCTGTAATAAATTAGAATTGGGATAGCTGTGGAGTGAAATCCAGTGGCAGCTGTATCTCGGTTCAGATTTGCATGCCCCTTGGGTGTTTTGCTTCACCAGGAATTCTTTTTCAAAGCCTTTCCTGAATTGAGAATTAAAAAAAAAAAAAAAAATAGATGAGACAAGAGCACATCTCCTTTGTGCAGTATCCACTTTCATACCCTAATCGTTCCACAGATAAAACATTATGCTGGCTCCCTGATGCCATCCGCTAGGCTCAGTCCAAAATATTAAAAGATAATGTATGTCTAAACCACAAATCACTTTCTTTAATTTAAAATGTAGAAACTTTGGCAAGGTAAGAACACATCTGGCATGCAGATCCTCATGGGATGATTCGGGGACATGTTGTGGCAGAAAGACATCCCTGGAGAGAAGAAAGGGGAGCCTCTCTTACATCTCAGATTGGGTCTCAGGGCTGGTTTCCCACAATTAGAGGTGGGAGCAGTTCTGGCCCTTAGAGAAACCTCCAGCAGAGCCACCTGGGCAAGAGCTCCTCTGGCCCTTGGGGGGTGATGCCAGTCCCTGAGCTACTGAGGTGTCACCAGGAGCAGTTCTGGGTTTCCATCCCACAGGAGTGGGGATGAGGGTTCATAACACGTAGGAGCAGGGTTTCCTCAGCACAAGAAGGACGTGTGTCAGAAGAGGCCATGAAGATATTTCAAGGGCTGGAGCCCCTCTGCTGGGAGCACAGGCTGAGAGAGTTGGGGGGGGTCAGCCTGGAGAAGAGAAGGCTCTGGGGAGACCTTAGAGCCCCTTCCAGTCCCTCAAGGGGCTCCAGGAGAGATGGGGAGGGACTCTGGATCAGGGAGGGGAGCCATAGGAGGAGGAGGAAGGGTTTGACCCTGAAAGAGGGGAGATTGAGATGAGATGTTAGGGAGAAATTGTTGACTGTGAAGGTGGTGAGAGCCTGGCCCAGATTGACCAGAGAAGCTGTGGCTGCCCCATCCCTGGAGGGGTTCAAGGCCAGGTTGGAGGGGGCTTGGAGCAACCTGGTGTGGTGGGAGGTGTCCCTGCCCAGGGCAGGGGCTGGCACTGGGTGGGCTTTAAGGTCCCTTCCAACCCAAACCACTCTGGGATTTATTCTGTGATTCCATTTCCAGCTCCGTGGGGCTGTCTGTGCAGTAGGTGCAGAGCTGAACTCTCTGCAGCTTATAAAGATGGTCCCTGTTTGTGCTGGCTGCTGGGCCATACGGTGATCACCGAGAATTTCAATGTAGAGTTGCTAAAACCTATTGATCTGATAACTAGTCTTGAGAAATTTTGAGGGTTTCTTTTCCCCTTCAATATTTTTCTGCTTTTTCTCTTGCACCAGAGGTTGCCTAAAGTGGGATCAGGACAATGGTCAGGTTTCTGGCTTCTACAGTTGCGTGCTATTAGTGGTCAGCATCTATTCAAGCACTGTAGTACAATAACAACCTACAGGGATGTGACCAACATTTATAAACTAGAATCCACTTGCACAGTGAAATATTTGAAGTTTTGAAGTTTTTTTAATCTAAGGATTTTCTTGCCTGTGCTTTTTTTTTGCCCATATATGTTGAACATCTATACACTGTCAGATAGACTTATGTGCAGCTATTTGCAAAGTGGTCCCTGAGATGTATTAAAACACCTTCTTAGGAAAGTTATAATCAGGAAATACAAACAAAGAAATGTAGTATTTAATAATTATTTACTATAAATATCTTCAGTATAAATTCATTTCTAAACAGGATTATAGAATATTGTTAAGATTAAATGCATGATCACTGTGGAAACCTCCCTGATGGATCCAGTAATCCAGTACTGGGTTTGGGATGTGCAGGTGCCCAAAGTTAGAGAAGAAGGGACTTTTTCTTCCACAGGTGTTCTGACTTTCCCTGTGGCACCAATACAGTTAAATTGGAGCTGAACTCCATAGTGTGGATAAAAATGAAGTACAGCAGGGGGAAATGAGCTGGTTCAGGTAATATTAAGCAGAAAAATCTCCTCTGAATCTGAGTGACTTTGAACCTTTAAAAGGTTAGAAAAACATCCAGGGTATATCCCATTATCTGCTACTCTTGCTTTCCTTTCCAGCCTGTCTTTTAAACAGTTTGCCATGAAATGGCAGCAGCAAACGCTTGTATCTGGTAACAAGGTCCATCATAAAAGTAAAGGCAAGAAAGAGTCTCACAGAACAAGATTTCCAGATTTCATACATCTTTCTGAAGTCAGCGAAGGGATTTAATTCAGCCCTCTGGTCTCAACAAGGAACTGACAGCTCCTTTGGAAGACAAACGTGTATTTTTATTTCCACTCACATGCATGAGAAAGTCTCGCTTTGGGGCAAAGAGGATGCACACTGGTATAAGTTAAGCCAAGAACGTGACATTAGTAAAATGAAAATCTTAGGAGTCTAATATTAATGTATATCTAATTGTTAGAGAAAAAGCAGAATAGTGCTGTTAAATTGTCACATTCTTCTCCCAGTGGCTCTGGGAGCTGATGTCGAGGTCTCAGTCGGGGGCTGCCCTGGGTGTCACAGCGAGTGTCTGCACTGGGGGTCCCTTGCTGGGACCAACGTGATGTCCACATTGTTCTAAACACGTGTTTTGCGTGGGTGCACATCTGTCGCTCTACGTGGGGAAAGGTGGCTGTGCCTCTGGACTCATTAGTGTTTAACGAATCATAAAATTAATCAGTGTAAGTTTTTGTAAATAGACCTTTGGCAGGGTCAGCTACGGACCATAAAAAGGGCTGTCGGTCCCTGTGTGGGATTCTCCCATGAAGAGGGAAGAAGCCACATCCCAGTCAGTGTGATGTGGGCCTTGTAAATCAAATTTGAATATTTGCTGGTGGCCCTAAGGAAGTTGTGATGTGATCAGTAACACACGCTGTACAATCACCAAAGCTTTTGTGCATCTACACACCCTTCTCTCTAAAAACAAAACAAAATAAAATAACCCCAAACCAAAAAATCCCCAGTTTTTATGCATTAAGAAGGGAATCAGTGAATTAAAGGTTCTTCTCAAGCTGTTTTTCAACTACATTTCATAACTGTTTCTAGTGTTAGATCATTGCGCTCCTGGCATATATATACTGTTATTATACTGTTATTATTTACAGGGTAATATATATATATACTGTTATTATTTACAGGAGGGGAGAAAAAAAAAAGAGTAGTAATATAACCTTGTGGTCTTTATCTTAATGAAATGAACGTCTGACAGATTCACGCAGCTATTAGAGAGGCTGGAGGACGCCATGCGGTGGAAAACACCTTAGTATTGCAGGTGCTGAACTTCTACAGGTTTTTCACAACGGTGGGAGGAGGTGAGGTTGGGGACTTTGTGCAGCTGAATAACGTGAACGAGGTACCTTTCACAAGGAAGGAGCATCTGTTTTTGTTAGCTGGGTAGAGGCAGTAAAAGTACGTGTTCATCGCTGGACTTCTGACGCCCACAGATGGAATGTTGCAGATTTTTTGACGTTAGTCAGGGGAAAGACAGTTGTAATAACACCCATCATTTTACTGAGATACTTGTAAAATCCCTGAGAGCCTGCCGATAATGACTTCTTCTTAATCAGGGAGAGATGAAAAGTGGATAAATGGAATTTAGTATCCCACATGGATATGTGACCACATATCGATTTAAATGAATACAGAAAGAAAACGATTTGAGATAAAAAAGAGCAATTCAGAGCCTCCTCTGGAGCATCACTTGTACCAAGGGTTCATCCTGCTGGTTTTCAAGATCAAAGGATCGTCAGTGTAACAAATGGGTGGGAGGTTTTTAAATTGAAAACAAAATACTTCTTCGATTTTAATAATAGTAATAGTAAACCTGGCTGCTTGGGTTTGGTCACAGTAACTTTGTGACTTTTTTTGAGATAATTTCAGTATGATCAGTCAGTTGTGATCCTAAGAGAGGGAAAGAGGAATCATTGGGTCTCGGACTGATTGTAGGATAATCTGATGGCCCACAGTTCTGAAAAAACAGCAGGATAATATTAAATTTGAATATGTGTTTCTAAAAAAATTGGAAATGCTTAAAATTAAATAGATTTAATTTTGAAAGAAAACTAGTAGAGAAATTGAGTCAGGATCAGTTTTCCATTTTGACATCTCTTTTTTTACAAATATTTCTTGTGGTTTCTATAAAATACACATTGCACTGAAACAGCAAGTTCTAATTTGTCTCTCCCTAGGCTCAAATTAACCCTTTTTCTGAATATTACTCTTTGAGGAATTTGTGTCTTTTCATGTTTCATTCTAATTAAGGATGAAAACCAACATTGAGATCTTTCAGCAAACGGAGCCTAGTCCCTACCCGCGAGAGATCTCCTAGACCTTCACGGTGGCACCTGAAATCACCCCTGGCCACCAGGGACCTTTATGGGGCGTTTTATCAGTGAATTGGCAGGAGCTGACAGAAAGGTCGCAGCATTTCAACAACCGGGCTGGGAGCGTCATTCCAAATGCTATCGGAAAGACCAAAAGGAGAACGTTAGACCGTGACTGAAATGTACACAGAGAGAACAAGCTCTACCTCACCTTCTGTGGTTTATAAGGAAAAAGGGTAGGTAACCCCTGCAAAGCACAGGGGATCACTTACTCAGCTTGGAAATTCTGTCGTTTGCACATCATCAAAGAAGCGGTACTTGGGCATCACTAACGGGCTGGTGGGTGCTCCCAGAACAGGGTGTCGTTGATGCAACCTCTTCCTGCTCAGAGCAGACCCTGCTGTAACAGAACGAGTGCACTGGGACGCATTGAGGTCCTGTTTTAGGGTGTCCGTGGCACAGTGACCCCCAACCAAAGCTCGCCTGTAGAGATGAGGATCATTTGGGGTGGTGTCCTCTGTGAGTGCCGGTCTTGCATGTTTGTGAGGGCTACAGTCAAGAGACCTTTAGCCCCACTGAAACTCTGTAGGGACCACCCATCTCCCACCTTCCTGCCAAATCTCCCCTTTTCAGTTTCTCTGCATCTGGCTCGACGGCAGATTTCGCCTGCAGCTCAAATCCCTTCTCAGGCCTTGCTTCCAGCCCTGAGTTGCTTTGAAACCATTTTAGATGTTTCAGTTCCCCTTTTTGTTTGCATTTTGTATTTCCTGCTCCTTTTTCTCCTTTAATGAATTCCTCAAAGCAGATGGTCTTCAAACTCTGTCTCTTTCAAGAGACATATTCTCTCATCTAAGAGAGACATATTTCTCACATCTGAAGAGAGTACAAGAAGACTTTATTGCCTTGGGGAGGAACATATATACCCAGAAAATGCACACGTTGCAGGGCCTTTAATCGTCAGGCCTGCAGCATGAAGGAGAGGCTGTGTTTGCTGTTGTTTGTGAGGCTGACACATTTTTCTGCCTTAGATATGGGAAATCTTGAATTTGGGGGATCCGTCTGTGTATTCAATCCAGACTCCTTCTGGAAGGTGATAAAAATTTTTCGGTCATGTTTGCAACACCAGAGGAGGACTTTTTTCTCTCTGGGGCAGCAGAAGAAAGTCGCTTCTGCATCTCTGTTTCCTCCTGCTGTGTGATGCCCCGACTTGAAGTAGTCTGGAGCAACCTGGAGTTATGAGAGGATCCAAACGTGAAAGCAAAATCTGTGTGTCACCTTGCTCCATATCTTCTTGACTAAAAAGAGTTGGACTTCTTCCTCAAGGTCTCTCCAGGCTTGAGATTGGTCTTCTCTTACACCTCTTGGCCTGCTTGCCCCACCAAGTAAGACATGCACTGGTGAAAGTCACAAATTGCTCTCCAATGCAGTGGCATGGCCAAAGGATGTCCTCTCCTCTCCCACTTTGATCTTGCCCTTTTGGCAATGGAATTAGTGCATCCTCTGACAGGAGGATGTCCTCTCCTTCAGTGTCCTTAGCCTCACTCCAGGCAGAGATCCGAGCCCAACAGGAACTCCTAAAACCTGACTCTAGAGTCCTTTTTTCCAACTTCACACCTTCCTGCCGCAAGGAGCTGTCAGAGACTATTTTCTTTGTCCAAGAGTGAAGACTCTCTGGGAAGTCCTGTTGTCAGACAATCTTAGGTCTTCCACCAGTTTCTGCAAGGAGGTGGTGAGCGAGCTCCAAGTACCACTGTGGTTTGCACCAAGTCCTGCACTTGGTGACAGACTCTGCATCTACTTCTCCATCTTCACTTGCCGCCCTTCAAACCCAACCACCTCTAACCAGGTGGGTTGCCCTGGTGCACCCCTGCTGGACTGGACTCACTCTGCCAAGTCCTGGAGTCAAGGACAGGTTTTCTTCTCTCACACACAGTTTAGTTAATACCTAAAGCATCTTCAGATAGCTTAGTTGTGTAGCGATAGGAATTAGCAAGGCATACACAGGGGAGGATGCTCAGAGAAAGAAATAATTGTACTCTTTCAGTGTATATTTATATCTTTTTTGTTTGATGTGTGCATCTATAATTTGGCCAGGAAAACTGGAGAAGCACCCTGAGACAATTTGACTGTAGGAAACCCTGATGATGTGGCCGGTCAGTGCACAGACTCCAGATGTGTGGCTCGTTGCCCGCCATGGTGTTGATCGCTTCTTATAATAGTCTCTCATTTTGCTGAGCTCCAAAGAGCACCGGGAGATGTCAGCCCGCTAAGTAACGTGTGCTTCACGGTCCTGGCACTACAACTACTCCAGCCCCTCTGTCTTTGCAACCCTTGCCTAGAAACCACCTCAGGATAATCTGCTGCAGCAGGGATTTTTAATTTTAGTAGTGGAAATCTCTCAAGACTTCAGTGTGGTTGGGTAAGAAAGCACTGCACCTGAAGCCCTCGCTGCTTTCTGAGAAATGCAGAGCAACTTGTGCTGGTTTTTGGGGCAGACTATGGTCTTATTTTCCCCTGGTGGTGTTTGGGATCCAGCAGACATCTGCAGCAAAATTCCTTTCCAAGTGGTTCCTCCTAGCAGGTGCCAGCAGAATGCGATGGGCACGCACTCCCTTCCTCGATGCCTCCAGGCCTTTCCTTTGCTAAGAAAGCTTGTTAACATGCAAATGCCTTGGAAAAATGGGAGCAGCTGGGAAATGAGCTTGGTGTCAGCGGCTTTACGTTCAGGTGGAGACTGAGGCTGCCAATATGGTCCTTTACATAAAGAAGGCCCACAAGAGGTGTAACCTACAGCAGATCCATTTGCTGCCTGCTTGCATCTCAGAAGCATTACAAGTTGAACTATTTTAGGTAGATAAATTGCATGTGGGAGGACTGAGATGACTCCCAGTTTGTGTTAATTTAATATTGATTTCTTTACAACCCAGAGGACCAAGGAGGTCATGCTGACTTCAGCATGGAAGACCTGGTAACCCGTTTGGATGTGTCTGGGAAGATCCACAGATCTTTTTGCCTCATCCTTTTCATTGCAAGAACATTGCAGAAGGTAAGTCAGACTTGACCCAAGGAAGCTTATCAAAGTTTTAATTGCCTGTAAGGACCAAGGGCAGGGCAGTTTCAGGACAAGATCAGACATCCTGCGTTTTGGTTTTAGTACTAGATTTTTGCTCAGCGTTCCTCACATCACGATGCTGGTGTTGTCCTTGGGGTTGGGTGGACTGCTCTTCACCACCAAGAGAGGTTCTTTTACATTTGTTATTCTCTCACTCATTTGCAATGTTTTTCTGTGAGGGGAGATGCCCCAATACAAAACACGAAAACATTTTAGAACAAGAGGGAATGGCTTCAAGCTGCAACAGGGTGGGTTTAGACTGATATTAGGAAACAATTTTTCACAGAAAGAGTGGTCAGACACTGGAATAGGCTGCCCAGGGAGGTGGTTGAGTCACCATCCCTGGATGTGTTTAAGAATTGTTTAGATGTGGTGTTGGGGGATATGGTGTAGGGAAGACCTTTGTAGAGTAGGGTAGATGGTTGGACTTGATGATCCCAAGGTTCTTTTCCAACCTGAATGATTCTATGAAACTGCGGGTGCGTGGTTAGAAGGGGAATGCTGTCCTGCTGCAGCGCGCCCAATGCAAAGGAGATATGAGTATTCAGTTATGTAGCCTGGAGCTTATATATTCACATTGAATTGGAGATGATCTTCTCGCAGCCATGTTGTTTATGGGTGGGAGCTGTGTGGTACCTTCTCCCCGAGATCCTATACCCCCAGTGCCCGAGAGACCTCCTCGGGCAGCTCCGGGCTGTGGCTGCCTCACTTCTCTGAATTCCTGCTACGTTTCTCCCACACAGACACACATTTCTCTCCCTGACACAACAGCCATGGAAATTCCTGGATCCAAGTGTCTTTTGGGTGAACTTCTCTGCACATTAAGTCGTCTGCTTTCACTTAACCGGTTTGATAAAGAAGTGTTGTCCTTATGCCTGTTGATGAGCAAAATCTCTTACTAATTTTTATTAAGTGAACTGCAAGCTGTAACTACATTAGAATATTTTAGTCCATTTTTCTGGATAATATAGTCTGTGATCGCTTGATCAATAAAAGTTTCTTATCTGTTCTACTCTAATATTGACATTCCCCCCAAGCCATCTCTAACTGCTCCAGCAACAGGTTCTGTGTGCATTTCACTCAGGAAACAAATTTCACTACTATGTGGGAAAAAAAAAAAAGTGAAAATAGGTTTCTAAATGCGTTTGCACAACTACTTATATCAAAAGAGTTTATCAAAAGAGTTTGTCCAATCATTCCAGCAAGTGCCATGTAACTTGTTCTCAGTCGGATAGCAAAGCAGACATCTCCAATACTCATCTGCAGCATAACAACTGGCAAGTTGTTGTTAAAAATGTGTTTTGCCATGATCAGGGACATTCAGCAAGCAGACAGGCCAGAGTCACCGAGCTGCTTGATATAAACCGGCTGCTCTGATGGGTGTGATTATGTGTTTATATATGCACAGTTTGATAATAGGACTGAAATGCTGTGCCGTGATTGAATGGCTGTTTTCTGTTTAATTATTGCCAGGGGGGGTTCTTTGGGTCATCGATAGCTTTTGAATGTTAAAATGAAGTTTTATTTTTTTCTTGAAAAGAAACAAATTTAAATTTCAAATGAAAAATTTGTGGCTGTAGAAGTTCTGCTAAAGTTCTGGGAAGAGAAACTGAATTTGGAAGGGAGTTTTAGGGATGTGAGGTACTGGAAATTAAAGTGGGATTATCAGCTCTTCTTCTACATTCCTATGACTAAAAACCCGAATGTTTTCTGTGCTTCTCTAAGCCTGAAGCTTTCTTTTAAATTTCATACTTTTAAGCAAAAGATAGGGTAGAAGATTATAAATGCAGAAATCTTAATTATATGAAGGAGAGTCCTGTTTGCTTACCGATTCATAAGAAGTTCATTCTGAGGACTCATATCTTAGTCATGTCATTTTAGTTTTATTTTATACCATGTTCTCCTACAAAAATTGCTTTCAGTTTTCCTGTGTGGCATTGGATTCCCTATTTTCAGATATTGCTGC
>JAHREE010149060.1:19983-68534 GCA_033628505.1 Tringa tobata | reverse complement strand
GCTGGGAGACTGGGAGACAAATGCGCAGCTGCCTCTAGAGGCAATTGTGAGGAGACTAAAGATCAACTCGCAGCTGGCACTTCCACCCCCACCTCTCCTTAATACTTCAGTCCACTCGCTGCCAGACAAGGATCATGAGTCAGCTCCTAAACATATTCTCCTCGAAACAATAGCTGTAGCTCCCTACAGCAGCTATAGGCTACTCCGGCTCCAAGGGACACGCCGTGGTTAGGAAAACAAAAGGGCTGATTTTAACCTACAGCAGCCCAACACCAGAACCGAATGATATAATGAGCATGCACTAAAGAATACTGCGCTAAACCTGCCAGATTAGCAAAGCTAATTTTGACACGGAGCAGGCACGAAGTCAGTGCTGCGATGAAAATCCGCAGAAGGAGCAGAGAGAAGCGTTTTTTGGGGATAGAGGGTAAAGCAGATGGCTTTTGCATTTTGCCTTTTCAGCTCCAACAGGGTGCAGTTGGATACCGTGGCATTGTAGGCTGCAGCACTGACTGAAGGGCAGAGGAGCCAATTTAGCCTTTACAAATTAACTTTATCACAAGTGCAGGAGCTGCGCGCTCAGTTCTAATGGGCCACCACCACCCATCGAAACTCCCGCGTTCCTGAAGATGGAACTCCAGCACTCATCCATCCTCGAGGACGTTTCAAGAGGGTTCCCTAGAAGGAAAAAAGCTTCCTTCTGCCAGGACAACACTTCAGCTTGTCACCTAATGACATCAAACCCAAACTTTAACTTTTCTGACTCAAGCGCTGTCAGATGATAAAGAATTCAATAAGGAGGTAAGAAAATGCACTGGAGATTTCTCAGAACTAGATGTTAACTGAGGAAGTCTTCTGTGCACACGGTAAAGGTTAGACATGAAGAGTCTATGCCTACTCAAGGCACTCAAGAAATATCAGCACCCAGGGCATGCCTTACCTGCAGACAGTCCACCGACAGCCTCTGAAGAGATGCTGCTGAAAGAGCTATAGTGCAAGCTAACGTGTTAGGAAACTCAAATCCTACCTTTCCATTTTTATTTCTAGTTAAGAAATAGGCAAAAAAATCAGTTGTCCTTTCTCACCTCACCAGAATTTGTGCTTCTTACAGCTGAGCATCACCAATTACTCTGAACAAGTCTCTAACCCAAGATACCGACGTGTCTTGAGCCACATTGCCCTACAAGCTGGCAGGCAAGCTGGAAAGGGAAATAAAAGACCCCATCACAACACGTTCACAATTAACAATGGGACAATTAAAGAGAAGTCTGCTTCTCCTTCTGCAGGATCCCGACAGGGGTGCTGCTTCAGGGGTCTGCATAACACAAATGAGAAGGTTCTGTCGTTAACCCGGTGCATCAACTTTACCATCAACAGAAAAGGAAATAATGTATACATTCTGTATAAAAAGATAGCAGACTATATACATACGTATCTTTTAAATTATTTTATTTTGTGTAAGCTAAAAGGAAATTTACACACTTAAATCTCAAAAGACCTTGGGCATGCACATTGACCTTTTTAGAGGTTCTTCTACATAGCTCTCTTTTTTCCATAGGAATTTCCCCAGACATTTACAACCCATAGTTTTTTACTGTATATACAGCCTAAAACCATAGCAATCTATGATTATGTCATTTTACACTGTGCAAAATCAAACAGGAATAGTGGTACAACAGAACATAAAAATTTTTAAACAGGTAAATTTCATTGTAAGACATTCATATAGTTTTGGTCCTTCTTTTTCCAAATCAAACTGATTAAAAGCAGACAACCTTCTAATGACCCCCCAAAAATCAAGTGTTTAGACAGAGATCTGTAACCAGAACAAGAAGTTACTGACAGCATACCTTTCAAAAGGCTATATAGTGACACAGCCATACTATTGAAGTTTAAGAACATAAAAACTGATCAGCCAACCAATCAACCGGGGCGGGNGCTCGTTAAAACAGAAATGAAATTACTGGGTTTTAAAGAAACAACAATAACTGAAAACCCGCAAAGGGACAATTTAACCTTTTTGTTTTGTTTTGTTTTGTTTTTCCCAGCAATACTTATTTTAATATATGCAGGAAAGAAAAAGATGCTCAATGCAATCTGAAAACTTTTGAGGGGGACTTCACGGATTGTGAAGATTGACATTTTCATTATGTGTTTCTAGGATTTTTTTTTTTAATTTTTTTTAAACTTTTAAAAAGTTTTGTAAGAAGGACACCACCAGTGTATTTCACAAAGACATAAATGTATACACCCCAGCACAACAAAAAGAATAGATCTTCAAAAAGATTTACCCCCAATTATTTACATTTTTCTCTAATATAAATTTAGGACTCCAGTATGTAAATAAATATACATTATTATGTATACCTTTCTAGTGCTGCTTACCAACAAATCATCTGAACTTGATTTTTTTTAATTAAAGCAAGATTGCTTTTTACGACCCACAGAGGGAGGGGAAAAAAAAAAAAAATCAATAGAAAACGTCCAATTCACATCACTTTAGTCTACCTTTTCTTGGCAGCTTGTTGAAGGTGTTAATGTGGCTGGGAACATCAACACCTTGGCATGCATGAAAGTTAAGTCAGGAAGGCTAGAAATCACCTTGGCAGCCTCTTCACTAAGATGTTCTTCCTTTTTAGGCTTCCTGTTGAGAAAAGAAGAATAAAGTGCATTAATCCAGTACCTGATAGCCCTTAAATCACTGAAAAAACCACTGATTGAAGCAATGTTCTGGCAGTTTGTCTCCCATTGATGGGCACTTCTCTAAGGTACCTGAAGGTAGTCTAATGTTCTAATACCTACCTGCCTACCAACAAGATGTTAACACAGAAAGCCAGCAAAATGTTCCTGAATATTGTGGCAATTAGGAAAAAAAACACAACAATGACCCAATCCTATTCAGATGCTAATGTTTATGTATTTTTCTTTTTTTTTTTTTTTGGCAGGTTCCAGCATGCTGTTCTGGGACCACTCGCTTGAAGAAACAACCGTGCCCATATTCTAGGGATAAGACAACAGGACCATTATTTCTAAACTATCTAAAATCCAGTATAATCTTTCAAGAAAAAAAAAAAAAAAGGAAAAAATCTTGAAAGGACATTAAGAAGTTCCTAACTTCTTAATACTTTCAAAATAAAAAGAAAGGTACGTATGCTGCGTTTCCGACGTGACAGTGCTCAGATTAGGCATCAAACTGCTCTAAGTCATGATCCACAAACCCTTTTTCCCCCCTAGGGCTCATCAGCAGCAAAAGGTGGCTCACAACTTGTAGCAACTTGCTTTGAAGTGCAGCAGCACGTGTAGCCATAACGATCCCTACAGCGGTTTGGGAATCGCTGGTGTTTGCTCTGCCTTTTACATTATTCACAAGAATTTTCTGAGCTGCAAATGAATAAAGAGGTCTGAATCCCACGTGGCTTGGTTCTCACTATTATGCAAAAACCTCACATTTCCTAAGTAAAATGAAGCCTGGCTTAGACTGCTAGAGAAGACCCCCCCCTCCCCTGCCCAAACATCCATACTTTACAGGCTTATCTTTGAAAAATGCTGCCTATTAGTAGAAATAGTCAGTTTTCCACCAAATGTTTTTCCCGCTACACCTTGTAACAACGTTAGAAATTCCAGCCAAATAAGCTTCCCCATCTTTGGGGCAAAAAAAAAACCAACCACAAACCCAAACCCAACAACTCGAAACGAAAGGCTCGAACCAAGTAAACTGCCTTTCCCTAGAACACTTCTGAAATCTCCTTCCTTGTCTCAGCTATAAACTTTTAAAATGAGCCCATGAGGGGGCAATCACCACTCTGATCACAGAGCACCATGTACTTAGATTTTCCTTTGTCAGCCCCCATCAGGATTGTTTCCTGAACGGATCAGAGAAAAGCAAAGGGTGATGTCTGTGCTTCAGAATTTCAGCTAGGAGGAGAAGAAAAAAAAAAAAAAAAGAGCTGAGTCAAACTCCTCCTTGACATCACTGATCATTGTGTTGACACTGAACTATCACTTCTGTTTGCTACTTCAAATCCCCACTTGACGAAAGATCTCTAGATGAGGCAGCCTAGATACTTAATCTGACTTTCCTTCAGTAGAATAGCAATATTTTCTTTTCTCTGCTGCAGTGGAATTTTCATGAGCCACCGACTAGGCAGATGACCAAATTCTGGAGGATAAACAAAGCTGTGCACTGGATTTACTGGAGGGAGAAGCAGAGAGCCAGCATGTGCCTCCTCTAACAACCTCACAGTCAGCTCTGCTTGCCCTGGAAAGACTATCTCTGAGCTGTTGAAACGTGGTTGTCACCCACCACTGTGTTATCAGGATCTGGTGCCACCATTAGTAATCACTTGCCACGAGCCTCTTAAAGGTACAAACTCCTGATGAAGGAGGACTTAGGGCTAACAAAGGAGTGTTTGACAGAGGAAGCCAAAGGAAGAGGGCTGACTCAGAGATCTGCATTAAAAGGAGTTCCTGTCATTGTTAATCAGGCAGGGAGAAGGAGCTCACACACTCCTTGCTATTTATATGCCTCTTCCTCCCCTGCTCAGCTGCAGCACGCTAAGAAATGGCACTGCTGGGTCCCAGAGGCAGTGCTGTATTTTAGTTGGTGGTCACACGCGGGACCGTTATCACGGGATGATGCTATTACTCTTGCTCTACTACCTGGTCTCTGCAACGTCGTGGTCAGACGTGAACCTCACCCCATCACGGAGGGCTGCCCTCCTAGCAGGAGGCCCTTTGCAATAATTTATCTACTTAACATGCTCTGTAAAAAGTATCCATCAAGAAGGATAAGCTAACACATACGGCAAATGTTACTAAACTATGAGCAAGTTACAGCTACGGGTACAATCACTTGATGATGAGGCTTAAAACCATTTTTTAAAACATTTCAGTGCAGAGGGGAATGAGACAGCCTAAAGTCTACATTCCTCAATGGAGAGAGGCAGGTTCCTCCAGAAGACAATAAAACATGACACTGCAAGTTCCCTTTCCTGGGTAAGTCAGCACCTTCAGTAGCAAATATCGCCAGGGCAAACGCTAAAGAATTACTCATTAACTCTCTAAAGTTCAAAGACAAAGTAGCACCATCACTGGAGTCTGCTTTTACCCTTAAAACTTCCCAAACTGCCTAACAACTGTGATGCCTTTTGATGGAGGCAAGAGAAAGAACCATGTCAGAGGCATTAGCTTCAGGCACCGCTTTTGCTGAAGATGTTCCCACTGTCAAGACATTCTTTTGCTAAACCTTGGTCTACGGTTGCAGAGCTTCTACTCATGTCCTCGTAGTTTCTAGCTACCATGGCTAACATGAGGGGTCTAGAGAACAAGTTGTATGAGGAGAGGCTGAGGAAACTGGGCATGTTTAGTTTGGAGGAGACTGAGGGGGGACCTCATTGCCCTCTACAACTCCCTGAAAGGAGGGTGTAGAGAGGTGGGGGTTGGCCTCTTCTCCCAAGGGAATAGTGACAGGACCAGGGGAAATGGTCTGAAGCTGCACCAGGGGAGGTGGTGGAGTCACCATCCCTGGAGGTATTTAAGAAACGGGTAGACATGGCTCTTCAGGGCATGCTCTAGTGCCCGAGATTATTGGTTTGTGGGTGGGTGTGATGTGGTGGGGTGTTGTGTGTGTTGTTGGTTTGGTGGGGTTTTTTTTGGGTTTTTTGGTTGTTGTTTTTTTTTTTGTGGTTGGACTATCTCAGAGGTCCCTTCCAACCATGATGATTCTGTGACTCTGTGAAGTGGATGCTCAGCAGCAGCTCTGCTATTTTTTTTTTTTTTTTTTTTTTTTTTTTTTTAAAAATCACTCTCTAATTAGGAGTTAGCCTGCTCCATCCAACACCGCTCAACAAGGAGTATTTCCAGTTTAAATGAGAGTTTTGGCCGTTTCTTGGAAAGGTATCAGCACTCTGCTTTCCTTCAAAAGGATGGCAGATAAACTTTTGATCTCTGCCAGTTCTATGGAAGCGGGCAAGGCCGTGGAGTCTCTCTGGGAGGAATGATACCCTGGATCCCTGACCTTGACCACCTACTGCTGCCGTGAAGGGCTCAGGCTCAAGCTGAGGGCAGAGCTCCCCCTCCTCTCCCAACACTTCCCTACGGAGAAACTGACTTTTCCAGCTCCAAGAAATCGGTTCGCAAGCAAAAGATGGGGCTGCTTCAGACAAAGATGACTCTTCACGTGGCTTCCCACAGCTGAACAATGGTATTTTCACTCTACACTTTACCCTAAAGATTCTGAGTTGAGGCAAATCACAGACACAGGATAGCCTCAGCACAACTTCAGTTGCCAAAGTGGTGTTAAACCACTGGCCACATCTTCCCCTGCTCGGTTATCATGGATGTCTACTATTCCCCATTTCCGAGTTGGTGCATCAACGTCATCCTTCTTGAGTACCCCACTCCTCTTATTTTAAAATGTCTAGTTCATTTAAAAAAAAAAATTAAAATTTAAAAAGAAAAACAAATTTATTAGAAAAAGCTAACATACTGCGACACATTTGGCATATTTCCGAGATAAGGCCTTCTTATATCTCTGAAGGTTTCTAACTAGAAAGACATAAAAGTAGATTGCTTTTCTTTCAGAGAGCATGAAATTAGAAAAGATAAAAAAACAACGCTTGCAATTTTAAAAATTCAGAATTGACAAAAACATACAAAGTGTACTGAACAGTGAAAACAGCTGCTTTAAAACCAGCTAATCCTTGCATGTGTCTGAACTTAACCACGAAGTCTCAGGTCCCCAGCATCTCTCTACAGCCTGATCTATTCCTACAGCACAGACCTATCATTAAGTAATGATTACTGAGGAAAAAGGAAAGAACTTTGCCATCTGGATAAAGAGCTTTAACAGAGCAGGTAAGAGCTTTCAAGGGCACCGTAAAAACCTCGGGGAAAACCCCCAAACCTCTTATATCAAAAGCCAACAATACAGAAAAATTAAGGTCAATGTTCATTTTAGCAAAGCAAACTTCCCTGTTCCTTTGTAAGGAAAAAGCAAGCTAAGATATCTTAAAGCAAGCAAGCAGGTACAAAACGATGAATGGAAATAAAATAATTAATAATGATCCATTTGGAGTCTGTATGTCCTTGCTGTGAATTTGTGGTTACTTTAAAATTAGACTTAGGATATATTACAAAAATATTTCAACTGTAACTATGTTTTCTAACTAGTGAAAGTCCAACTTTCCCACTAGTGTATCTTCAGAAGGTGTACACACACTCCATGGATAGAAAAATAGGCAATCCAAAAACTGAGACACAAAAATCAGCATTGAAGCGTGGAGTTCCCTCTACTGGTTCTCCCTTGAAATTTCATGCCCTGTTGATCTTTTTTTATTCAGTGTTCACTTTGAATATTTTCACTGCAGTAGAACTAGCAAGACAGTTTTCTCACTGAAAGAGCATGTTTCAAAAGAGCTCTTGAAAACTGTAGCTTTAGTAATTTTTAGAAAGCCAGCTATGTTCCATCATTACAAATCACTACATTTGCCCCAAGTTTCTTCAACTGTGTCTCCTCTGTAGGTGCTGTGGAAATGCATCTACTTAGTTTGAGAGCGCTGAATAAACCCTAAAGCTCACCGATGAGTGAGGCTATGTTACTATCTATTAGTTGCAAAGCAACTAATATTTGCTGCATGTTGAGGCATGCATTTCCTCAACAATAGAACCCTTTTATTTGGTAAGAATCACTCAGCAATTCTTTAATGGGCACAGGCATTAATTACATGTTAAGACAGCCCAGGATCCTACTGCTAAGATACGTAATTCCAAAAATAAACCCAAAGAATACAGGCTTACAAGTAGAGAGACTACTCTGTACCCATTCAACAGGCCAAAGGAAGACATTTGACATCAAAAGCCTTTTACATAGACTCTACCTAAAGAAAAAAAATGTACAGAACTTCATATAAGATCCATGAAGCAGAAAGGACATCCTAAACCAACTACACGCTCGTCTATTAACTTGCCATAGCAAAATGAACCTGATGTTTGGTCACTGAAGTTTTGACAGGTGCTAGAAATGTATCGGGACAAATATTTTCATAATTATTAGTGGGTTTTATTATTTTACTTGGGGAACATTCCATATCTATTAATTACATGGAGGACAGAGGACAGTCTTCTGTCAAAGTTCCAGGCTGCTGAACAGCGTGGTTCAGTTCACCCTTCCATTCTCAGGAATCAGCTCTGCTCTTCAGAAAGTCACCACTTCTAGTTAATTTGAAATGCTAGAGCCAAAGGATGCCCTTTTCAGCATTTCTTTCATTTTTCTTTCAGCTCACGAACTGTTTCCCACCTTATTTTAGGGTGCTTTGTTAATTTGAAATATGAACTACAGTACGACAAATTTCATATTTAAATGGCATTGTTAAATTTAAAAGCCTTTTGATCATTCAAGAACTTCTGACCTAAAATTCACACACATTCACTCCTCACACTTCATGCCACCCTTAGAAAAAGAAGAAAAAAGGTGTACCAAAGACTATTTATTTACCTTGTGGACGTGCTTGCCTTCTCCACAGTGGACATGAGTCTTGCAAACGCGTCAGTCACTCTGTTGCTTGCATTGGAAGTTTCCAGTTTTGAGGTTGTCAATTCATACAACTCGGGATCCACACCTTACAGTACAAAATGATAATCAGTGAGGGTTGGAGGCAAGTACAGCCATAATTAGCCACAGACCAACTCGCTAGAGAATGTTTTCTGTAAACATCTGAATCACTTATAATTTCAAGATACATGAAAAGAACATGACAGAACACGTCTGCGTTTCTAAAACGCTGCCCTCTCTCCCCACCCTTTATCAGCAGCTTTTGTAGTTGTGTGACACACACACAGGGGATCAAGTCTGGCATAGAAGGTCTCAGTCGAAGAGCAAGCCAACCAAATTTGATTTATCTTTTAGGGTGAAAAACCTGTAAAAATGTCAGCTGGGTTAAAATGGGGTTGTTTCAATGACTGCAACTCAACTGTCTGCATTAAAAGAACGCTGCGTGTTAACAGGGACCAACTCTTTAACGAGATATTCCAAGAACACTGGCAAGCATTACGGTGCATTTAGTATCTTGCTTTCCACAAGAGGTTGTGTTAAAAAAATTAAGTGAGAAAAAGCAGTTTTTATGATACATACAAGTGGAATGGCATTAAAAAAGCTACATACTAATATGTATCACGCTACCAAAACTTTTAGTCTATGCTTCCTTGTCATCGTTCAAGTATTTATAAAGCATCAAGTATCTGGATGTTTCAGCCTTGATTTCTGAGTTTCAGATATCTTAAAGTCAGATGCTGAATTTTGACATCACATACGATGCGAATAAATTTCAAATTTTATCAGCAGAAGTCATTCTGAAAACAATGCAAACAATGGTAACTTGCACCCAAAAAAGATATGGGTGAAATTTTACCCGGTTAATATCAAGCATCACACCTCAGTACATAGAAGCTGCAGAATTTCCAGAGATAAAGTATGTTTTCTTTAAAAAAGTCTCTAGGAATCAGAATTATCAAAACAAATCAAGAAGAAAGAATCTTGTAACACTTTTTGTTGCTCAGAAGCATTTTAAATTGGTGATATTCCCCTAGTTACAGTTTCAGCTATTTTGTGCTGTGTGGGTTTAAACAAAACGTGCCTACGTGCCATCCACAATCATAAATATTTTTCAAAACCAGCGTAGAATTTTTTGTAAAGAAGCACCGTGGTTTATTCTAAACAAGTTTAACACTAGCACCAGCTGGTTTGGACAACACAGAAGCATTTCATGCCACTGCAGAACAAACATTGGACAGGATGGTCCCATGTAGCTACCAAGTATAAAACCAGCATTTATAAACTGATGGACTGATGACTTTAACTTGCCTGGATCAAGACACTTTTAGAAGCACTTCTGAAATACTGCAAGATTACTAAATAAAACATAAAAATGCCTGTGCCTATCATCCTGTCTCTTGCAGGCTGAAATTGCAGTGCTACGTGCACGAACAGATGAGGTTGATAATTCTCATGCCTGCTTTGTGTGACATCTCCCCAAGCAGCCTCCTGACCATTTGTCATCCATGCCCAAGTTGAGTTCTCTCTCATAGTTGGGAAACTAAGCACACCAAAAGATAAAACTAAGAAAATCATCTGGTGAAGCTGCAGGAGCTGGGAGGGGGAAGATTTGCTCCATTTAATACCAGTTGATTAGAAATTAATCAGTTCTCCTTTCAACCTATTTTTTTTAAGTCTGCATTTTCAAAGTTAATTTCATCCAGTTTCATGCAAAACACCAAAATATGTACTGTCCCAAGACCAGTACACCAAGACTTTAAGTATTGTCAGATGTTTACAGAACTCAGAAATAGGAAAAAGCCCAGCTATTCCATAAAATACCCACTTTCAAACAGGGAGAGGAAAACTTGAAGAAATACATTTTGACTTGCAGAAGCCTGTGAAATCCCATTAAGGTACAAATTGTAAAACTAATTGAAACAAGGAGTCCTTTGACATGCAACTCTGCAACCAATGTTAAATGCAACCTTGTAAGTTACATCATTTAGATATTCACATTTACGGTCCTGAATTCGTTTTCATTGTAGTGCGATGTCACTGCTCAATTTACTGTTCTTTAGGAACCTCTCACTCAGCTACATTTATGTTAAAACTATCAACATGAAAAATAAAACAATACAGTAAATCTGTGGGAACATACTAGAAACGGGTTAACTCCCTGTTCATGACATAGAATGCAAATTTTAATAAGAAGTGATTTTGGCTGCTGACAAAATCAGGCTGAGAAGAATACAGGGTAGAGCTATAGTAAGTAAAATTAAGGGCTTCAGAGAAAGAACAAACTTCTATTACAGATAAAAGTTTCTTCTTTATGCCAAAAGGCCTAACAATTTGTCTTTCAATTATTTTAGTTTATTTTTAAGAGTTGCATATTCTCCATTTTATTCAAATCATTAGAGACTATTTAAGGAAAGCACTGCGAAACCTTAATGAGATATTGAAGGAAAGTTAGCCGACCAAACCCCACACAAAGCTCCTAAACACACACACAAACACACGAGCTGCAAGCCAAGAAACAAATGACTTTCCCAGAAACAAGTCAGGAGGAAAGAAAAGCCAAAACAAAACAAAAAAAAAACCAAACAAAACCCCCCAAAAACCAAATCAAAACCAAACAAAACCAAAAATAGGCACTATAGGGCATACCGGGAAAGGTGATAATACCTGTAACTTGATGGAACAACAACAACAACATAAAAAAAATGCAATAAAAGGCTAATAGAGTATCCAGTAATAAATTCAGGTGGGCACACCATCAGGACACAAGGACATACCCAAGTGCCCGGGCAGTACATGGGCTGGGGACCAACAGCTTTTATGTCCATAGACTTGCACAAGCTTGTAAGGGAATCTGTAAGACTCGAGCATCGTGAATTTGCTACCTATCGTACCCACAAACCTGCCATCTTTCAGCTGATAAATGCCATCTTTCAGCTGATAAATGCAATTTCTCATGGGTAGAATGAAAAGAGATGTGGAACGCGATGCCATAAAATTGCCTCCAATGATCAGATTTCAAAACTAAAAAAGCAGGCGTTCAAAAGCTAAAAATACAATAATTATAAGCACTTATTTGAAATGTGGGAAAAGCCCAAATCTCTTAAAAACTGTTTGTATTTTTTTTTTTTTTAATTAAAATCGCTACGAGAAAAAAAATCCTTTCCTATGCAGAAAATTATTATCATAGCTTCAGGCATCGTACTGAAAGAGAATTTGCCTTATCTGTTTAACCTATGCACTCGGATAAATCCCCAAAATGTTCCCTTAAATTCCTGCAGAAAATTTATTCTAAGTGTAGGTTTTCACAAGCTCACGCAAAATACTCCGAGCATGTCAAAACCATCTGATAAATTAATTCAATTACTTTCACGTATTATTCATTGGAGAGAGTGGTGGCTTTGTCTCCTTTTAAGGGAGCAAGTTGCAGATAAAGTGCTTTGGTTTTATAATTAACATTCATGAACTTCTGATGTCCCACAAACATGCAACTATCTTTTTTTTTTTTATATTATGAATGTTGTTAAAACACTTTTTCACTTTAATATTAGTAGTTCCCGCAAATAAAAAATTTACAACCTCCTGGTACCAGCAAAGACCAGCAGGGCTGGGATGTATTAAGACCCATAACTTTATATTCACATGTAACTTCCAATAACATCATAATCCTATGATTTGGAGGCACTCAGTTCAGAAGAGAGAACAAGCCTCATTTTTGGGGAATTATTACATCTGCAGCATTTTTCAATTTTTCATAACTGCTCAGAAAAGTTAATTTTCAAAATTTCTCATTTGAAACAAGTGTTTTAACATCTTATTTGCAAGAGCGTAAGAGCCATTCCTTCCTCCAGCACGGGACAAATACAGAGCTGACAGTACCTTTTATATACCTCGCACCCGATACAAAACATGAGAAAACAGAACACAGATTAAAGGAAAAACGCAGTAGAGAGACATTTTAGAGGAAAGGCAACGTAAAAATTCTCCTTGTTTATAGGAAAGTCAAGTGATGTGCTCATGCTTTTTAGGAAGTCGTTATAAAATGACAGTTGTGGTTTTAACACTCTGCTGACCTGGGATTGTGGTGGTGCTGCTAGAGCTACTGTCATCCACGGGCCCAAAGAAATCAAGGTTCAGAAGAGTGGAACCTCCACTAGCTTGAAATTCAGTGACCGTGTTGGTAGGCAGCCATATAGAAGGTAAGCCAAGGGAGGGGTTTATGTGTAAAAAGGGGTAAGACACACACTTGAACATGCAAGTTATAATTAGTACTCAGTAGGCAATTTAAAAATTGACATGAAAACAATGCTTACAGTATTAGTTTGTACCTTCTAAAATGTTAACAACTTAATTCAGTGCACATTTCCTCATGTACAATGCAGCAAGGAAATCAACACTAGTAACTTTAAAATAGATATATTTATTTCAATCTAAAAATGAAAGAGAACCAGCACGACCCAGAGAGAGAGATGTGATCGGTTAAAGGGAAACAATATATAGGTCGATCAATAGTCAGAATATAGCAGGCTTTTTCTCCCCTCACTGAAATCAAAAGCCATTCTTTCATCAGGAAGACTTAGCAGATCCCCAAATAGCAAAGAACCGGGAAAAAAAAAGCTTTAAAGTTTTATTTAGCAGCTTTAAGCTATTAATTATCATTATCTTAAAGCAGTGTGAACACAGGGTAACAAATACCACTCTTATATCCAGTTCCTCACTGGCAAATTATACTGTTCCCCTTTAGTACTAAAACAGAAATCAAAACCAAGATACATTTTAAAGAAGTTGCTTGTTAAAAAGAAAGCGTGGTGATTGACTGAAGTAATAAGACACCAGACAACAGCAAAAAGGTCCATCCAGGCTTTCCTTCAGCAATGATATCGCTTCTCCAAACTCCTAACACCCCACGTGTTCCCAAACACCACCAATGCAGTGAGAGCTGTGGTTTATTTCAGCCTGCTTTCCAACAGCTCCTCTGCCATCAATTAATTGCTTGTGACCGGGCTCCTCACAAAGGTATCGGTTTCCTTACAGGTTTCTAAGTCTGTCAATCAAACAAGTTTCCAAAACTTGTCTTATTTCCTTTGTGTGCACTTACATTTCTGAGACTGGAGGTGGTGGCACAACTCACTTTGCTATTAAAATAGACATAGGTGAAGGGTCTTCTATGTGACAACTATATACATTGACAGATACAAATAAGTTCGCAGCTACCTCGTTAATTTCATATATTAGCTATAATTAGCTCTTGAGTGTAAGCAAAAGTGGTAACAGATGAAGTTAACTTTTTTGAAATAGAAAATTATCTGTAAATCTGAAAACTTTCAGGTCAAGAAGTGTATCTTTTGCAAACAGTTTGTGGTTAAAATATTGTGCTTTGAAGTAGCCACTATACACAAGTTTGTCATTCAAAGGATGTCTAAAGAGATAGTTCATTGGTGAAAAATACTTTTAAGAAGTAAAACTTGTCAATCTAAAATGCTCATTTGTTCAGAGCTTCATTATAATCTGCAGTTATGCATGTAATGAAGTGTTAATATTGCCACTGTGTCATTAGCATACGGCAGGAATCTAAAATAATACTTAACTTAGTATTTTCAAACTACACAATACTTCACGTAGGGGCACAGTTAATCAGAAAGAAAGCCTGAATTTCCAAAGTTAGGAGTAAGAAATAAATATTATATATATTTATATATATGTGTGTGTGTGTGTATATATTTTAAAAAAAATAATAATCAGCAGATAGATGTTTGTCTGAACTTTGTAGCTTTCTTATCTCTAGCTCTGGTGCTAGAGGCTCTACGGAGAGACGTACCATCTAAAGGGTTAGTAAGGCCACTGCTACTCCAGTCAAACTGGACAGGTGGTAGAGATTCCTAGAGTTGAAAAGTCAGAAATCAGATTTTACAGTCAGTTCAGGTTACAACAATGCAAAGCAGTTCAAACAACAGATTCTTTAGCTTCTAAATACTAAAAAGACAACTAAAATGAGCAAGCTCCAACTTTTGGGAGGTGTGTATTTTCATAATATGCACAAAAGATTCAAAGTGGATCTGTTCTACCACAGGAAGTCTCAATAAATTCTGAACAGTACAGATTAGGTAACTTCTAACTCAAAGAGGATTTGCGAATTAACTAAAACATATGAATTGGATAAAGCAAAAACCCTTAAGGCATAGTTAAAAGTTAAACTACTATCATAGAAGATGAGATATTTTGCATAAAAAGTTATGTATACACAATTATAGGGCAAATTTAGAATACGGTTTTTAGTGAAAGCTGTTTGTGCATCCATGCTTTGTCCTGATTATATACAAAATCAGTTATTTACCATCAAGCAGCCCATGATTCTTGTGCTTTATTTTACTTTCAAGACACATAAACCCTCCATGTGATAGACAAACCATCAACATCCTCCCCACTCCCTTTCAGAAATATAAAAATTAATAAAAATCCTGTGACTTATTACCCTTTAGCAATTAACTCATTCCAATGTATAAAGAAACCATTGGTAACAAGACTTGAACAAGAGGAGCATGGAAACGTTGACTCCTTCTGAAAGCCCATCCTTGCCTTTTCATTGACTCTCAGGAGTCCATGCTTATGGGAGAAAAGCAATGGAATTTCTCTGCAGCATTATTCAAAGCGCATCATTAATTGTCCAGCTTCCCGTGGCCGAGAGCACTTTTGCTCTTGGAGAAAGTCAGGCTTGAATTTTAGGTTTTCTTTTAAATCTGTCAGCTAGCTAAGACTGAAAAAAATAGGCATATTCACGAATCAAGCCACTAGCAACCTGAGCTAGTTTTGTACAGTTAAACTAACTGTAAGAGGCTTTTCCAGGTGATAGGTGTTTGCAGAAAAAAAGATGATGGGAGCTGGAAATTTCTGTGTTTACTTATAGCAAATGCCTAAAAAAAATATTAAATAAATATCTTTCCTACCTAATGACTTGGAAATATTTCCAGTACTGAGCACAACTGGAAGGGTATTGACTCCATGGAGTTTAGGGAGCTGACGCTACACTTTTTAATTTGGTAATGAAATTACCAGCATTGAAATGATTTGCATGGAAATGTAACGTTGGGAGCAGGGAAGCTACACCTGATGAAGTAACCATCGCCAGCATCAGTAGCTTGTTTAAAGTTTCTCACATCTAAAATACATTAACACTAAAAAGGGTTTGTACAAAAAAAAAACCAAACGAAAAAAACCAGAAGAGTATACAATTTAGTAGCTTTCTGCCCTGAGGAAAATGAAATCGAATTGAAACAAAGTAGCTTCCTACCAACTCCCACTTCCTGAGGAAAACGCCCACTACATTTTGTGTCACAAGACTGAGGAGTGTGACAGAATTACATGGAAAAGGTGGCACCACTGGCTGGCAAAGCTCTGCCCTTAAATCATTACTCGATTCTCAAATTTGCCAAGGAGAGGACAAAAGAAGTGATGAATTCTTCCTAAAATGGGGGGTAAAAAAAAATATATATATAAAAAAACCCTGACTCCAAATCAGCATGAGTATCTATGTGTATTAGTGTCCTCTGTGGGATGAGGTGACTCTGCTGACCCTGCAGAGAGGGAGGTGGCAATAAAGCAGACCCCCTCCATAGAAGACACTGGCAGACCCCTATCTGCAGGGGAAAAGGAGAGGGCAGGGGTAAAAGCCAATTAACCAGAAAGGGAAAGTTTTCTGTCTCTAGTGACCCAGGCCCTAAAAAAAGCTCGTTATACCGGGACACCTGAACACAGCATGGATGTCTCAGGCACTGGGAACATGCCCTGCAAATGGGAATATAGTAGTTTGTCTTTCCAAGATTGCAAGGTTGCTGGAGTGCTGCATCTACAACCAGGATTTTAATAACATGCTTTAAGGAAAAGTGCCCAATTTAGAAGGATATCGAGAATCAGGGCAAACTGCTCTCGCTCCTCCCTCAAGCTTAGATCACAGGACATGGTACAGAAATCAAAAAGTAGCCTCAGCTGTCAAGAGTCCTTTCTTACTTTGAAGGAAGTAAGAAAGAGGAAACTAAACTGCCTGCTGGTTTTACTGCATCGTATTTCACCTTGATAAAAGCGAGAGATGTTTTCACACAGTAATTTTAGAATGGTATTATGTAAGAGCTTTTATAATCCAAGGGAGTAAAATGTTAAGTGTTTGTCTCTGTGCCAATAATTACCCAAAGAAAATTAAACAAACAAAAAGAAAAAAAAAAAAGGAAGCATTTTGCTTTCTTAAAGCTGAAGAAGGGCTTGTAATACAAATATGATATCGATATTTAAGATAGATTCCACATAGGAGCATCATAAACATTTCAGAAAAAAAAGGTTTACACGGAAGCAATTCGTACCTTTCATTGTGCGTATTCATTGGCAAAGTTACAACAGTTCTGAAAATTATTTTTCTCAGATCCCACCTTTAAGTGACTGTCCCATCTGACAGAATAGCAAGTTCTGCAACGTCTCTTCCCTGCAAATCTTTCTCTCTTACTCTGGCAACAAAGCTACACGTATTCTTGGATCTTTCTCCCATGTATAACTGGAGAGCAGTTCCATGATGGAGCCTTTGGCTGGTGGCCAGTAATATGGTAGTTTGCACCTGGCATTGTTAGAAGTCCTGATGGTCCCTTATGTAATTAAAAGTGTTTTTAACGACTGTCACCCCATGGGGTTTAATTAAGGTTCAGTCCCTAATAACCGGCAAGTTGAAGGTACAGATTTCTATTATAACCTGATCTCTAATTCAGTAGCCTACACGCAGGCAGACATGCTGTCATAGGCACCCACAGAAAATAATCACTCCTAATTTTCCTCTAGAAAGGTCTGATAAATTTCTATTCCAATGTAAAACTTATTAAACAACACTAGGCAGGCAAGAAACCCTCAAGTTATCCTGTATGCTGGGACAAAGCTATCACTAGGCTCTAGCAAAGAAACACAGACTCAAATAGAGAGAAGAGGATGCTTTGAAGCCATACTGAAAGAGCAGAAACATCTAAAGAGGTTTTTGCAAAAAAGCCAAAGTGAAGAAAGTAAATAAGCTTTAAAACTACAGTAGCCAGAGAACAGTATCAAATCAAGAGAAAGCAGTCAATGTTGACTCCAGACAGCAGCCTTTTTAACCAGCACTTGAATATATTTTAATGGCACTGCCCGAAGCCTTGGCCGTGGTGCAGAAGCCCTCTCTGGCAGATGCTGCACAACAGAAGAACAGGGTCCTCATCTGTCTCAGGTTTCACAATCAGAGGTCACCTAGTTGAGCCTTTCTTTCACCTGATGTGCCTTGATAGAGCCTTTTACTTCAAGCCCTGAGAAACCTTTGAGACATCCCATGCTAAGATAAAGGCAACAGCAATCAGGGCATTATTTCCTCTTCTGTTTCCTGCCTTACAGTTATAAGCACAGAGGAACAGAAAAATAAGAGAATTTAGAAGTTACCTTCAAATATAAAACAGAATGAGTCTACAAAAGTCATCTTTATACAATAAACTAATGTGATAGATCAGTCAGTAACTGAACTTTCCCGAGAGGGGAAATCATCATTTTGAAAACCTTGTCCTTTTATGGCTCAGATGGAAATTTGTCCACTGTGTTTCCACAGCCTAACCAACCCAGTGAGATCCTCCGCAGGGAAGGAGGCCAAAACATACAGTTTATATAATAACTAAGAAAAAATTATTGCAGCTCATTTGCTGCTTTATTCCCTCAGTCTTTTGATTTCTAATGCTCTCTAATTTACATCTCTGCAGGCTCTCCTCCATTCGCCTACAACCAAAAAAACTAAGGAGGCATTTTTGCTTTTACAAATGTTCTTTCTACTCCTATTTTTGCATCATCACAGCCTTTCTTCCAAAATCTTACTCCCTCAGCAGGAAGTCATATGTGCATACAGACAGATGCTGATCTGTATACAGGTCCCTTAAATGCCAGGCTTTCAACAAAGGAGACCTCTTCCCCTTTCCTTAAGCAAAGCATAGGAATTTATTAACCAGAGCCTCTCTTTCTAACAAGAAACTCCATATACTGAAGTTTCTGAATATAAGAATGATCAATCATCACTGCCATCTGGAAACAGAGGCATTTAGAAGTTTTGTCCAGTTAACAGGTAATTACTTAGTTAAACTTAAAGATACCTAAGTTGTTGCACCTAAATTACTGGCGTTTAGAATAAGAAGTTTCATGGTGCCCTAAAATTGCCTGTAATATTTCCATTGCGTATTTACTAACATTCATGGCATAGTTCCTAATTAAATGTTTACCAAAGTTTGGGCACATCATCCTAATACCACTACAATCTGGAATATTCCTAAGAGGCAGTCTGCACAATGGGAAATGAAGCTGGATTTTCCCAAAAGCAAACAGAAGCCACCAAACCTTAACAGAAGACGAGGCCAAGAAACAAACAAGGTCACGGAGGTGGAGAATTGATCGTTTCATGCCCTGAAATTTTCTGCATGTCACTTAATTGTGGCCTCTTAGCATTCTTACTGGTTAGATCTCTAACTCATCTCTACCCCGAAAGCTTATTTTAGTATTTGTCTTCTGGAAAAAATAACACAAGGCCAGCAGTACAGACAAATAGTCTAGAAGCTTCTCGTACGTCCTAATGGACCACAACTATTGAACTGAGATGGCCTTGTCAGAACAAGCTACGGGACAGGATTATCAAACTGTGACAAGTAATGGGAACTTCTGCTGCAGGAGTATCAAAAAGTACAAAATCATAATTAGAAAAAAAAAAAAAAAAGAGAGACTTTGATAAGGAGAGGTTCTTATTTTCAGGACTCAGCACTATAACTAGCAAGCAACTGAGAAAATGGCATATGTGAGAGATGCTGCTCTCAACATTATGTTTAGCGTATGGTTTAATCTATGTTTTGCTCTCTGTAAAAAGGGAGCTTTGAACGCTGCAGAAAGCTAGTGAAATTCTCTTACTTTGTTCATATGCAGAAGTCACACAAGTGATTTCTTCAGCTCAGACTAGTCACAATATCATTATTACTACCTTTTCTAATACCCAGATCAGCTGCTTGGTTCCACTACAGCATTTGTGAGATGCAGCCCAGGAAGCATCACCAAACATGTATATTACTATACAAAGCAACCTCAGTTCTGAGTCCACTGACATAATGCCATTCCACAATGGAAAAAAAAAACCAAACAAAAAAAGGCATTTCTCTTCTGGTACAAGCACATCAGTTAGAGCTCTGCACTATGGCATAGCAAGGAGTGCAAGGAAATCACCACACTCATAAGAACCTAGCATTAGGATTAGGTGTAGCAAAAGGATAATGCGTTTTGGAATACCTTCAATCAGAAGTCACAAGCACAGCAGGTAACTGAAGATGCTGGGCAGATTAAAGAAGACCTGTGCTAAGGAGGGGCACAGCTGACTCTCTGAATACGTGTCAAGTACCACTGTAGCGACACTGAAAACGAAGTGGCTCTGCATATCCCATTAGCTAGTTGCCAGAGACACACGTTGCAACACATCACAGCATTAAAGTGGTTTGCCAATATCACAATATCAAAACAACAACAAAACAGAATTCAAAAGCTCACTCCTACAGTCCTCTGAATTCATCTTGTATCAGGCTTCTACAATAACCTTCAGAAAAAGTAAATATGAAAACTGTTAGCCAGAGGAAGGACAACTGTAAAGTTACACCTAACATTTGTGTAAGTAACTGTCCACTGCCTTTTATAGAAAATTGCTGTGTAACAGCAGATATCATCAGGACTCTTAAATGCTGGCCACCAACTGCTACAGACTTATCATAGGGACTCCCTTCCAGTCACACAAGAAAAGTAGATCCAAGAGCAGGACTTCAAACACCTGCCCTTTACATACAGGTTTCTTTGAACACATCATCTAGATATTTTAAATATGAAGGAGAAAGCAAGGCATCCCATTGTTTCCCCTCATTCTTTCTTTTCCTCTCTTTCCCCTTCTCTGTTTTTTACCTGGAACTGATCAGATGTACATGTGTTCATCTCTGGTGATACAGGAGGTGTCTGTCCTATTGAAGCTATTTTTTCTGCTGCAGATATTGGTTTCAAAGGTTCCTTGGTAGGCTCTAACATACCCTAAATAAAGAAATAAATTATAATAAAAAAATCACACGCCCAGACAGACACACTGGCACTTACATATATTCCAACAACTCAAGAACTGCAAATGCAAAAGAATAGAAAACACACTATGTAGTACTGCCCTCAACTAGGGGCTGGGGGGTAACCACACATCTCTGGGACGTTCAGTGAGGAGGACACAGAAGGAAACAGGGCAGGGGAGAGAATTATCCTGGTTCCTCAGGCCTAAGAAACATTTTAGAGCCAATAACATAAAGCCAAGAGATTAGCTGGGGCTTGCTTTCAACTTTCAATAACGTCATTTAAGCTGGAGGAAACAGTTACTTGATAAGGTGACATCTTCTCCTCCCAATTGTGTGTAGACTATTCCAGAAATATCAAATGGCCCCTCAGAAAGGTAAAAGTGCATTCATTCCATTTCAATAATTAAGTAATTCAGAAGAAACAAGTCAAATTATCAGTTTGCAGAATGATACCAAAACCAATAATTACTGACATGGAAAGAGATGCATTAAAAAGCATTAAGAAAATAATTACACTCACTTTTTAAATTTTAAATAAACTCTTCAAAGCTAAACAGTACTATGAAAAGATGTCTGAAATCTCTGGTGTCCCTGAGTAAAACTGAGGGTGAGAAAGAGATCTATAGATAGACCAGAGTTTGCACTGAGATGTGCAAAGCACCTCAGAAAAACAAGGTATGAGAAAAGAACCACCCAAATAAAACCACTGGATTTGCAACTAGAGTATTTTAAAATAATTCTAGGAAGTCAGCCACCAAGATCAGCCATCCCACAAATGTTTCTACACCGTGTTAGGGGAGCTTAGAATTTAAACCACCAGTTAAATCAATTCTTTTGGACAGTGGAGAAAAACACAAAGCAGCGTGGCAACAGAAAGCCACTGTACTCCTACCATCATCCCTGTCCACCTTATTGCCTGCACAAGTATATAAAAAATTTGGGAGGTAATTAATCAGCAACAACAATCTGTTGCAAAAAATAAGCACACGTTGCATAGAAACATAGCCTTGCTCACAAGTATGCTACAGGATGAAAACTGCAATTGCTACGAGATGTGTTATTTCTCTGTGTCTGAACACCACACTTGCATCCAAAGAAGCGCATGGGCTGACCTTGATGCATCAAGGTCAAAAGCAACAGCTCCAGTAAGTGACTGCAGAAGTCACTCTACAAAAGTCATCTACAGATTAAACTGGCCTAATATATACCAAAGAAAACTGTAACCCTTTAATATTCAACCTGTGAATGACTATATAAAAGCACGTGTGTGTATATAGAGAGAGGTTTCCAGAAAAAAGAAAGTATCTCTTCTGTTCAGACTAGCAAAAGTGGCAAATCCTGTCTTCTGAATGTTTTTGACTATGAACCTTGAACAGAGTCTGAAAAGCCAAACGGGAATTACAGAATATTGGCTTAAATGAAAACAGTTGGTCTTGCCACACAAGGATACTTGAGTCTCCTCCCATCTACAGAAACTTAAATATGCTTGCTATTTTGTTATCTAGCACGGGGCAACACAACAATACTCGCTATACAATTCTTCTTGTATGCATAAATAGCTTAATGTATATAGGGATGCTTTAGTAATAAGCCAATAACTCTGCAAAACACTACCAGGCATCTCTCTTGACCCAGAGACATTGAGATGCAATCAAGTAATTAATAAAGAGTCGGTAAGAGAAACAGATACACAAAGAGTAACGCTCAAGAGCGCAGAGAAAACTTCCTACAGGCATTTCATGGAGTACCATAACCATCTAGCAGTTCTTGACCTTCCTCTGAAGCATCTCTTAGTGCCAGAGCTTCCCACAACTGCTGATGCAAACCAATGTTTTGATTAATTTTCACATTCCTTTGTCATTTTTGACAACTGTTTAACCATCCAATTTCTTGTGTCAAGTTTTAGTGGACATTTTTTACATCCATACCTTACATTTAGTCATTAAAATTCAACAAGAAGTATTTTTTATTGGTGCATACACATCAATACATTACTTCAATCATGTTTTTCTTTTTTAGAAAATGTCTCAAACTGAGCTTGGACTAGCTAGCCCAACTTATTAGATAAATAGCTTGTGCTACGAAATAAGTAAATAGATTCTTTTTGCATTTAAAGCCAAGTATCTGCTTGCACACATAATGAAAATTATGTATTTGACGATTTTTTTCCAGCATTTCATGTGATGCCCAAGCCATAACTGTACTTAGGAAAATATCTTTCAGCATACCTGGCACTTAATTTCATTTAATATATTTCATTGTATAACACTGTTGGAATTAACACTAACAAAAAATAACACTTACCAGTCCTGCTGCATACATGGGTACTATAACAGGCTGTTTCTTGTTGCCTGTAAAGAGCTGATAAAACAATGACAAAAAAATTTACTTAAGAGTTTCTGTCAGTGAGGACAATTTTTTTTTTCCAATGTTATATAACTTGTAAGAGAATAATATCAGAGAATAAATATTATGTCAAATGTAATACAATAGTTTAATGCAACTTTTAATATTAACAGGGCTTATAAAAAGCTGTCAGATGGCCTGTCATGAAAAGCCATGTTTGGTGCAGCTACGCAATTAAGAGACAAACATGCATGCTAAAAGAATTCCACCCCATTCTACATTTAAAGCAGCTCCATTATTTAGAAAGCAGGTTTTATTGACAGACTCACAATATTTCTTGTGTCGATTCCCAAGGAGCACAAAAGCTTTTTGTTGCTGTGGGAGCCACCCCACTGGTATCTCAGTCCATACGCATCGTGGATATCCTGCAGCTCTGTCCACACGTCCATCACTTCCCTACACGACCCATCAGAAAACAAGTTATCAAGAGGAAAAACAGCTTAGCAGTCTTGATTAGTTATTCTAGTTTTTAATGCAAGTGACTTATTATACCCAATTAAACTTACGCCCAAGCACAACAACCCAGGGGAACTAAAACTGCACAGTGTTCTCAGAACAATTATAGTTCGCACTTATTACTGGAAAATTATGTCCACAGCAGAAAGGACATGGTCACCACATGAATAAATATACCAATTTATATCAAGTCTAACTAAGACAACATATTCTGATTAACTCAGAATCATCACTTAAAAGAAGCTGATAGGCTGCTGACTAAGTTTATACGCTAAGTGAAATACTAGTGGTATATGCAGTCACTGAAAACGAGCACTCTGCTAGAGAGCTAAAACTCGACAGTTTTTCAAAACGCTTGAAGCAAACAACTCATTTTGAATTACTGCTGTATGTTTTAAGTTCCCAAAGATGACCCGTTTCTACTTCATTTTAAGTTTGTTGCATTGTGGCTTCTTACCCAGCATTTGCTAAGATCTCCTCAGTTGTCACCTGCTTTTCACCCGCTTCCAACAAATGATTCAATGAACTTATTTCTTCTTCAATTTCAAGCACAGGCATGGAAGGAAAACACACTTCAAATATTCGTTCCAGACGACTTAGCAATGTTGTCTGTATCAAAGAGAAAATACTTACGTCAAGTTTTGTTAACTGCTTTTAAATTATAAAAATAAGTGAAGACGGACAACGATACGTAGTTGATACAAAGTTTCACTTACCACAAAATCTACAACTGTCAGAGGATCACAAGATTATTATTTTTTTTTATAAGCATCAAACACAGGCTGTGACCTACTGAGAAACAGCAAGAGTCCTGCCCTCTGCAAAGTGTCTTACAGAAGAGTTCAGAACAGTTCTCACCAGACTCACTCTTGGTTATAAATTAGCAGAAAAGATGCACAATGAGTGTAAAGCTACATTTACTTAAAATATGTTAAAAGTCTCCGGTTCTACACATCTGACGGGTTCTACTGAATACGTTTTTTCAGCAAGCTTGGTATTCAACACGATCTGAAATATGAACTGAAAACAGCATCGTCTCTCTCAATGATGAGTTTTTTTAAAAAAAAAACAAACTAAAAAACTCACAAAACTCAGCCCAAGGTGCAACACGCTCATGGTGTGATCGCAACGTTGAAAACGCTAAGGAAAAACTATTTATAGTCCAAAGACGGCACACATCCTAAAAACTGATAGCACCAATGACTCGGATGTAGGGAAAACATTATCCCCAGCTTCATTTGCCTGACAGTCAGGTATAAAGCTGAAGAGCCACGACTAAAGCATTTAAGCATATTCTTTGTCAAAAAGTGTTTGTAAGATTTTACCTGTACTTCTCCAGACCAAAAAACTAAAGAAGAAAATTAATTACTTAATGCCTTTATTTCTTGCCCTAAAACCTATTTCTGTGTTTTCATACATTAGAGTCTGTTTAGTTTAAAGAGAATTACTTTCTTCCAAGCAGTTTCCCCTTCCTCCCATTCATGATTCAGCTGATGCTGAATGCTGTGATCCCGTGGGGGTTAAAAGCCAACTTTGGGAACGTTTCTATCCCAGCCAAACAGCTTAAGAAGAAATCCCTGCTCCATTTAATTGTGGCTGTGTAAGAAGCCAGCTAGATAGCTGCATGGTTTGCATACCCACAGCTTTATCAATGTTACTCTCCTCTGACCTTCTTTCTGTTGCCTTACATTATAAGCTCACAACGAGAGTATGTACATAAAATACTCAAGAAGTTTCACGGGAAGCCCATGATTCTCTATTCCAGGGTTTGGAGTGACCAGGCAGGATTTCCTGCTTCTCACAGCAGTTGCAACCCTGTCTTGATGTCACCACCGCTTCAGTGGCCCTCGGGAGAAAGGAAACTTCAGCCTCTGAGGAAGGCAAACAAGGTTCTTTGGTTTCACAACACAGCAAATGCCTCCTGCTTTTTCTTTCCACCAGTGCCAGGATCACCACTGCTGGGGGGGGGAAGTAAGGTCTCAGCAATATAAAGAGCATATATTGGCACTAATGGTTTCCAGGAGTTTGGGTTCCACAGCATGCACTGGAGAATTCTCTGATTCTTGCCACTTGGGATTTGGAAGCTGGATTTAATATTAAAAACAATAAAAAGCATCCTCAAACAAACCTCCTGCCCCCCTAAAAGGAATAAAAAAATTCCCCCTTTTATTTTGGACAAGCTTAGTATACTTTCTTCTTTTTAAGTTCTTTCCTTACATTTCTATCTCTTCTTTCTGTTATGTTTCTATATAGCCACAGAATTTCAATTTCATTATAGGTCTACTGTCTCAGACATGAGATGTACCACTGCCACAGAATATATTTCCCCCCTAGTTCAACTCATTAACAACAGATAACTGACAATCTCCTAACATTTATTAAAAAGTACCAATAGCGAGGTACGCTCATAAAAATGAAATTAAAGCCTTTTTTTTTTTTTCTTTTTTTCCCCAATGTAATTGTTTTTCATAGCAGCATCCGAATTTCTTTTCTTGCCAGCCCAGTGCAAAAGGAGTGCTTCTATCTTTCTAGTTTGGAGTTCCACAACAGCCCCCTTCCCAATGCCCTGCTGAACCGTCCGCTGTTCTACCTGGGAAAGGGGAAAAGAAACCCAGGAGGTGAAAAATCCCACAGCGTGGGCTGGAACAGCTATGGCAGCAGAGCCCTCCTGTGGAGATGCAGTATATTCCAGGAGCAAAGCTGAACTTACAAACATAAACCTCAGGCAGAGATTTTTTTTATTTTTTTTTTTACAAATGAAATTATTTCAAGTTCAGAGAAGCAAGGCTGGTAGGTGGCGGCTGCGTATTTTAATTAGACCAACTGATCCAGCCAGGAGAAACCTTTATGCACCAGAATATCTGCTTCACAGCTCTAATCATTATCTACAACATTTCTTATTTGAATTTTTATCTGAAAATTCGCCTCGCCCCCTGTCTTAAATTAAGGAAGCCACCGACCACGTACATCAGAAACAAAGTACAGGAAACACACACAGAGGCAAACGCCACATTATCAGAATATCTTGATTCTTTGTTGGAGTCAGGATGACGAGTCATGAACTGGGAATCAAGTCTGCTCAGTCTATCCTTCCTATTCAATTGCTAACTGGAAAAAAGCAGGAAAATGAACTCGCTTAAAACATACGTTCTTCAGTTTTGCTACCTAAGAAAAAAATGCCTGACAGGGATAGTTATTGGCAAAGCACAATGTCAAAATGCCATAATTATTGCACTATCAAAGGATCTGAATTACACAGCACACCTGACTCGCAATTTTTTTTTTCATCTTCATTACCTCACTGATATATTCTGACCATAATGAGTCACGTTCTACAGTATATAATTTTCTTTCTATTCATCTCTTAGTGCCCAATCATTTTGGACATACAGTAAGTTACAATACTTGTCACATTACTTGTAGGCTGTTTCGTGTTTGTTGACCAGATGCTAATTTATCTTTTTAGGAAGTAAAACTAAAGAGCTTTCCAGATTCAAGCCTACCATTTCAGCATACAAAAGCATGCTCTACTTCATTTTTAAAACTGAACTTTGCCTGCACTGTATCGCTCACGAGTGATGCTTCATTGCTGTAATACAGCAAGAACACACATCCCCAGTGAAATGGAAGAGGCATTGTTTCATGAAAACAGCATGGCATCACATTTCTTGAAACGGATGGGCATTTGAGAACAAGCCAGTGACTAACAATATGCTCACTTTGGTAACGAAAGAATTAACAGAAAGTCTCTAAGAACCAAGCAGCATCTCAGTCAGCACCCAATTTCAAATTTGAGCTTAAGAATTGTGCCAAAATTTCAGGAACAGTTTAATTATAGTATCCTTTACACTTCCTTTCATCTTTTCTAAATTTCCAGAAATGCTTAGCCTGTATTTATATACGATAGAGAAAACCTGTTTCCATAGCAAACCACAGTAATTAATTCTGTGTGTACAAAGGGACACAGGGACAAGTGTCCAAACACACATCTCCTGGGCAATGGCAACGGCCCTAAAGGAAGCAGCTGAGCTTGTTCTTCTAATTGGTAACGAAATCCTGTGGTCACAGTTCCCAAGTATAAAGGGCATTACCAAGATTTTGAAATGGGTGGAAGTATCCATCTTCTACAAAACCTCAATCTATCGTTTGCACAAAATAGACTGTAAGAAAATATTCCTTCTGTCGTACACAGTAGTGTCGCATCTTTCAGGGTGTAGAAAAAAAGAAAACAAAACCAAAACCCAAAAAACTTTTCTCTACTTTTCATGTCACTAAAAGCATTTGATACCCAAGCGTTCTCCACTGCCACTTGAGAAGAGTAATTCTCGAAGGCGCTCACTGAAGATGCGAACGAAGGCTACAGCTGCCGTTCTAAAAATTAACTGTGATTCTCCAAACAGTGACAAACTCAAAGCCCCATAGTTTCTATGACTGCACAGAAGTTTTAGGTAAACACTTAAGATATGGTAATCACTACCTGAAACAACTCAAATATCACAGATGTAACAGACTTTCTAGTGAGAGTGGTAACTAAAGAATGAGAATGTATCTCCTTGGCAGCTAAACAGGGGGCAAGATCCAGCTCTGCCCCTCCACCCCCCCCAAAAAAGAACAGTATTTAGAAGTATTTAGACATTCAAGTCCTATCTGATAGAAAAACATAAGAAAGCAGAGAGAAATGAGCAGATGAAGGAACCAAGATGCTAGATGTATAATTTAGGAAAGAAATAGAGTCCATATGGGCATGATCAGCTTTTAGTTAGAACTCAGAAGCCGAGTGAAGGCTCTCAAAAAAACAGCAGAACAAAGCTCAGAGGCCAGAAGCCAAGAAAAGAAACTGATTAACCAGAGATATTTTATTTATTTATTTAAAATCATGAACCCACTGCTCTGGAGAGTGCCTAGCACAGGTCTTTATGGCCATTTTAACAAAATAAAGCAGAGATTAATCGAGAAACTCCCTTTGCTGGGTTTTCTAACAAGCAACATGTTTGCCCGTGAGGAGCTTAGTCACCATATACTTTCTGTACCTTCACCATGTGTGTGGGGTTTTTTTGTGGATTTTTTAGGGTTTTGTAATTTTTATATTTTTTAAGAGCTAAACTACATGGCATTAACACAGGGAAGCTGAGAAACCAATTTCAATGGACGCAGCTCCCCATGGGGAACACACCCACCAACTTCAGTGGATCTCAACATCTTTTGAACTCAAGCATTAAACAAAGCTGAACAGTGAATTCACACATAAGCAGACAAACAAGTCACTAAGTTCCTAGTTAAATGGGAGTAGTTTTTTCTTTGTGGACTGCTTAAACTAAGAATCAGTTTCTCTTCTGCATAGCAACAATTTCTTTCTTTCTCTGCTGTGCAGGCTCTGCTGAGCAAGGAGAACACCTTCTCAAAAAGAAAGGGAGAAGAGCTGCAGGCAGAAAAACCCTGGGGTTAAAAAAAAAAAAGAGAAGCAAAGCTTATAAAGAATGCTAGTTTAACTTCTCATTATTCAAATGGATGGCTTTTCTCCACACACCCCCCAAAACAGATAAATACAAGATGGAGTTACAGATTTCTTAGAGGTAAAAACCAGAATTGCTTAATTTTTGTTATCGCAGGTAATTTATAATAGAAATTGGTCCTAAATTGAGATTTACAAGCCAGGAAGAGGATGCCACAAGAGCTAAAATGAAGAGTAAGATTTTTTTTTACAATAATTTAAAGAACTAAAGAAGGCAAGGATAGTCCTAAATACCCCAAAAACATTTTAAAATAGTAACTATAAAGGTCTTGAGCTCAACCGCCAAGCAAATCTGAAAATTTAGTGGCTTCAGAAAGGAGAATAAGACTTCTCTGCTCTTTTTACAGCTTGATATCAGAGTTATAAACTGCAGGGAAGTCCAGTGGAGAAACGTGAAGGTGTCTCCCTCCTCCTTGCTGGAAGGCTCACGCATTTATTCTCTCTCAGCTGAAGAAGGTACCAATTCTTGCATATTCCATTCAGGCCAAGTGAAGTTTAAGAGCTATTTCTATCTGGAACACACAACACTTACTCCCCATTCCTGTTGGACACGTTACTATTCTCCAGGGGTGCTGTCCTAACTCTTGAGTCAGGCTCTGAGAAGCTGTAGAGTAGACAAAACTTATCTGTAGAAAGTGGAAAACAATTTTGTTCTGTGGTATATAAACAGTTTAGGAGGGGGTTGTTTTAGTGTTTCTATTTTCTTTTGTAAGATCCTCTTAGCCAGCCTGTTGTGAAATACAGCAATTATGGGCTACTAATAATGGTCTGTCTTTTACTGTTAGTCACCTGCTCATACTTAAAAACTCTGCTGTACAGTTAAAAAAACCCCAAACCTTTCCAGACAGGTATGTTTACACTGCAAGTTGTTACCCAACTGTCTGAACTTAATTCAGCCAACACTATCTCCATTTATCTTAGTGAACTGGGAGGCTGAAGTCTTTACAGTCGTAATTACTTTTTTCCAAGAGGATGACTTCATTCATTGCCCAAGACAAAGTACTCTAAGGGACAGGGATCCAGGGTTATCTTTGTCTTGATGCAACCTGTGGCTTCATAATTGGACATCACCCACACTGCCTGAATCATCTGAAGAGGTAGAGCCCATGCTTTGCTGTTTAAGTCCTATATATATCCTTAATGCACAATGCAGCAGAGTAACCCCCTCAGCTGACTGACGTTCAACCCTATCTCACAGGAAAAGCTGTGCTATGAGCCTTGTATTCCTTATAAATGTAACTTAATAGTGTGTTCTGTCATCTCGCAAAGGGGACTGATGCACATAGCACACTGCAGGCACACTCAAAGCTTGTTAGAGGAGGCTCTGGGGAGAACTTATAGCAGCCTTCCAGTACATAAAGGGGCTCCAGGAAAGCTGGGGAGGGACTCTGGATCAGGGAGNTCCCTGCCCAGGGCAGGGGGTGGGAACTGGATGGTCTTTAAGGTCCCTTCCAACCCAAACCATTCTATGATTCTATGATCAATGAGTTCACCCACCAGTACATCCTAGCTCAGTTTTAATGAGCACGAAGGCACATCTCTGTCTAATGCAAACCTGCAGCTACACTGAAACCAACTACTATGTATTTTTTAGCTGAAACAGATGTTAAATGATTAAGGTATACTTTAGTATTAATATGGGTTCAAATAACAGCTTGCATATCTGTGCCCATCAGCCTTTGAAACTGGAAACTTTTCTAAGGGGTTACAAATTCTTCCAGTAGTTGTAACTGAATATCATATACCACCTCCTTTTTCTTCTCTCCTCCACCCAGCACTACTGAATAGAAGAGGTCAGCATCTTACAAACCCCACGTTTCAGATCGTGCGCAGGATTCAGAGAGCCTAAGACCAAAGGCAAAGGAGAAAAGACATAATGATCTTTTTGCCACTACATGTCACTATATCAGGTCGTTTGTGTGACCTTTTTCCTCTTATTTTCTTCTTTTATAGTCTATATTTTGTAAGGAAAAAAACAAACGGATTTACTAGTTGAATTCTAGCAAAGTATAGTTTTTAATTAAACATTATACCAAACCCACAATCTTTAAAACAGTTTGCCTAACTGTTTACAGTTTATATTATGATCGAGATCACATCCAGAAAGCACAAAATTTTGTTGCTGCCTCCGTATCCAGAATACACAAACTAAGGAAACAGACAGGAAAACATACAGAGACCACCAGCAAGGGAATCTGAGCAACTGGTAAATAACTTCCCTTTCATGCTGCATTCTGGATGGATGAAAATTGCCATATATATAATTTCCACATTTAAACAGTAATGCTACTGGCTTGGGATACAAAAGCAGATATCTGAAAAGTAAAGAATTACACTAGGGTCATTCTGTTTATACGCCACTCAAAATGATTTCTCTACCACGTTACAGTGACTCTCCCGTCTCAACAGTGTGCACAGGATCCTGTAAGTGATCCTGGTTCACCTTTAGCCTTCGCTGAGGTCTCAATTTTCACACTTCTCTCAAGTGTGGAACAGACAAGGTATTTCTCTCTTGCACAGCCTGCTCCCTTTAAGTTGCTACAGCGAGTGCTTTTTACACCCACCAGCAATACACTGATGCAAGTCATCTACCCCTTATCCTTCTTTGGTCAGGGTGATAAAAAAAAAAAAACTTTGTTGGCTTACCTCTCCCTAGCTTTACTTTGCGTGCAAGTGTTTCTTGCTTTTGCCTCAAACAGCTCCAGAACTCAACTTTAATACGTGGGAAACAGAAGAGCAGCAAATACTTTGAAATGCTATATTATGTGGCTTGTCCTCAGGGCCATCTTCTTAAATGAAACTAAAGAAGCCAATCAAGATCTGAGTTTAATTTTACTAAGATTCTGTACTCAAAGTACTGGGACTGTCTGCTGGCTCATGTTGACTCAACTAATCTCAATGTTTCTAATGGCAACTTACTAAACTGTGGCCGGATGGATTAAGAACAGAATTACTACTTAAGATTAAAATAAAGTACTTTTTATATTAAAAAAAATAATAAAAGGTTTCAATAGATCCTTCCAAAACTTAAAGCACTTACAGAATGCAAAGTAAGTTTTGAGAGTGTGTAACAATTGTTTTAAGAGTTAACTAAAACAAAAAATAATGTAGCAACTAGCAGTCATTGCAAGGCTAAGGAAACTATTGCAACAGAGAAAACATATCCAGCTCAACTTCCTCTCCAGTTTATTTGTGTAAAACATTCTTTGGGTTGTACTTCCTCACTGGCAGGGGAGGCAGAACATCACTTTATACTCAAACAGACAAAACTGGCTGTAGTATCAACAGAAGGAATAAAAAGAAATCATAAAATATTTAAGTCTTAAAACTTGCTTTACCATCTAACCAAAATGCTGTATGACTTCATGACAGATCACTGAAGAAAAGTCCATTATAACTTGACTTTTATCTTTTGTTCAGGCAGAATTATGGGGGGGAGTTATTACAGAACCTCTGAATGTTCTGCTTTTATAAACATCTACATTTAGAAGTGTTTTCTATTGAAACACCATCATAAAATTATGGAAAATTTTAAGTAAAAATAAATGTCTGAAACCTTCAGATTATCAATTAGTAGCATGATTAACTACAAAAAAGGATGATTTTCTAGAATCATCTGCCCACGCCCATCTCTTTGTCAAATTCTTTCAAGCGGCAACAAGAACAATTTAGATTAATTGCACTAATGACCTTAGTAGTCTCCAATTTTATGGGTGAATGACCAACAGAATAGGTAACAATAGATTCCTGCTTTCAACTTGAGAAATGGACCCACACATTCAGGTGACGATGAGCAAGGTTTTGCATAGGCACAGAAATCCACCTGCAGGTTCACTTGCCAGTCTTTTTTTGGCTCATAAAGACACTTTGAAATTTGGTGTGTTAATCCCTGCATAAAACAGCAAGAAGTATGTGTCAGGAGCTGAGGCTCACACCTTTTAATGCGACAAGAAACCAGACCTGAGCCCAAAAAGCTCCATTCTGTTTGCTGATGCTTGCCAAGCTCCCGCTGCCACAAGTTTCTTCCAAAAAGACATTTCACCTGTCACTGGTAGGAAAGGAAAAGAAGCAGGGCTGTCACCAAGCCTATGCAAGGTCCTGGAAGAAAGGACTTACTTCATTTCCTTTGACTGCCAGAGAAGATCCATACCTTTCAGACACATATTACCACTAATACCCTTTATTGCTGATGTTTGTTGCACATTTCAAAAAGAGCATATTCTGAACTAATCACACGGGATGACATGATTAAAAAGAAGCAGTGGAGAGAAGTTAAAAATCAATTTGTTGATCTGAATTTTCTAAAAGTCGTATTAAAAATTATTTATGTATAAACAGGCACACATCTCAAAAATGACTGGTAAAAACACTTAGGAAGGAACTGATTAGCAATTAACCTATACATAGCAACTGAAATAGAAACACTAGGGGCTGGGGGTAAGAAATAAACCTTACCTCTTACCTTAAATCTTACCTCTAAAAACCTCTTAAACCTTACCTCTATTTCACCCACCCCAAAACTCCCAATTAGAACTAGCATCAGCTTTAAGAAATCATCAGTCCTATTTTTGTGATGCTGCTATAAAAAGGAGCTTCCCACAATTAATGTGTAACTGAGACTTATTTTTAAGTAACTTTTAAATGGTTAACTTCCCAGGAGTTGGAATGCCAGGACAGAACTCCATAGGTCATACTTTATCATGCTCTCTGCTCTAAGCAAATGAGTGCAGTGAATTAAAAACTGTCATCATTTTAAATCAGATTTTGAAGACACGATAGAGAACGGTGGTGAAAAACCAGTAATTTCAGCTTCCAGACACACCACTATTTTACGAAAAGGCAACATCAGAGTGCCCACCCCCGCAAAAGGCAGTAAACTATGAAGCAAAGAAAGAACTATCACAGACTCTGAAATGTTTGACAGCTTATCCCTTTGATCAGTGTATGTAAAGGACCAAATATAATCATCAAAACAAATGCATACAAGTTGCAGCGTACCCCACTCATTTTTCTGCAGGAAGTAGCAGTGCAAGAGATACAAGATGCAAACACAGCAAACTGTTTCCTACCAGCCTGTCTCACCCGCCACATTAAATCTCTCCCACAAGACAAACAAGGACTATCCAAACATTGGTTGGACGCAGAAGCAGGAACCAGGAAGAGCTGGATGCACAAGAGCAGAACAAGACGGAACGAGATCAGGAACACCCTTACCTGAACTGAAGGTGCTGGCTCTTGAGATTGCTTACTGGTAGTTCCTTGGAAAGATGCTAAAGCAAAACTGTCCGTCTTGTGTAATACTGGACCATCAGACGCCTCTGTCCTATGTGACTGCCATGTCTCTTTTCTGTGATGAGATTCACCAGCTTGGTCATCTCCAAAGGCAGCCCAAGAACAGCTGTCTTTCTGTTCATCTTCAAAAGCATTCCAGTCCGTAGCCTGGTTACAACCTGCTGAACTGAAGTCCGCAAAGTCATCAGAGTCCTGAAAAGCAACGCTCTCATCTTGAGGTTTTGGCACTGAATCAAAGTCCCCAAATTCACTATCATCACCTTTTTCTACCTCAGTAGTACGCTGGAAGTCTAAGCCTGAAGTTTTACTGGTAGTACCACATTCTAAAGTGTCAGCAGTCTGATTTAGTACAGCTTGATCCAACCTCGCTGGCTGCTGAGAAACAGTACTTGTGTCCCTGAATTCACCAAACTCATCATTAGGTTCGTCAATATGTGCAGGCTGTTCGGAAACTCCTTCTGAATCTAGAGCATTCATGGATTCTTGAGCATTAATGAAGTTGGGAGACACACTGCTGACTGAACCAAAATCACCAAAATCACCAAAATCATCGTGCGTGTCACTGCAAGCTACAACTTCAGTACTGCTCGCACCGTTCTTAAGATCTTCAGAATCACCAAATTTTTCTCCTGCAAGATCACAGCTTAGGCTTCGGATCTTATCAACCTCGATGTCCTCTGTTCCCAAAGAGTCATCAGGCCTGGTAAAATCTTTGCCATTCTCTATGCCATGTTGTCTTCTCCTCCCACCGCGTTCTCCGTTTTCAGTAGTGCACATTGAACTTCCAGTTGTTTGAGACGTACTAGAAATTGCAAATTCATTATCTTCCAGTGCTGAGGGACCCTGTTCACAACTAACTTCTGAAATGCAAACCTCTTCTTCAACACAAGTTACTCTGTTTATTCTGTTGTTCTCCTGAATGCTCAGAGAGTCTCTTTCATTAAGAACACGGCATATTGTAGGTCCCGTTCCCTCTAAACGGATTGGTTTTTTGTTTGAGAATGTAGCAAAATCTGCAAAGTCTTCACCTGAGCTAGGCATTGAGTTCAAATTTTGCTCAGTACTATGGACGCTAATGGTTTTCAGTCCCTTTGAGTCACTGATACTGTCTAGATCTTCTGTTCCCTGAGGATTTACAGGGTCCGACACTGCAAATCCGTTTGTTAGAATCTCTAGACATGGAAGCTTCTCACCATTACAAGCATCTATTTGCTCATCCTGGCTCTCAACTGCTATACTAGTTCTAACAACACGAGAAGAAAAATCCTCTGATTTCCCAGTATTGTCTCTTTGTTCCCCTCTTTTATCTTCTAATGCATTACCTGAAGTTCTAAACTTAGTTTTTTCTTTGCTGGTACTAGTAGCTGACATATCAGAAAGTTCCTTACTAAGAGTAGGAAGCTCTGCAATGCAGTCTTTATCTTTAACATTTTTAACAGATGTGAAAGTTGCAATGCTAGCTACGTTGTCCGAATAATCATGAAGTGGGATGAAATGATTTGTGGGTATAAACTCTTCCTTTGGATGACCATAGTCCGGTGTATCAAAATCAGGAAAAGCTACACCAGCAGTGCTTACACCAGAAAATCCTCCAAATTCTCCAAATTCATCATCTTCATCATCATCAGCTCCATTGTCTAGTGGTGGAGGGGATGAGGAGTACATTCGAATAATATCTGGTTCCATTGTTTAGTTCCACTTCAAAGTTAATGTATTTCTATGATAGGGGGAAAAAAAGAAGTATGTTAGAATTTGGCTAGGTTTTGTCATCTCTTATTTTTTATTTTTACCGTTTCACGCTTTATTTTAAACATGTGTGCATGAGTCAATGTCCATATTAGATATGAGAAAGAAATATTCACCAAACCCATTTTCTAACCAATTCTTTTGTTTTAGAAGTCACATAGAATCTACTGGGGACAGTTCAAGTCTCTTGTAAACTACAACAGGATCATCTTCTCAGCAGACGGTGCCGAAATGCCAGAACACAAAACACATCCATCTTGAGCTGTTGTGCAACACACTGACACAAAGGAACTGAGTTTTAACCCATCAGTTCTCTACCTCCCATCACCAGTGATTCATAAAAGAGTCAATGATCCTGGTCCATCTTCCACCGCACTCATATGGGCGCTCAGCTGACTGACTGTGTGACAGAAATTAAGTCACTTGATGGACTATGCCACAACAGTCATGCATGTGAGGCACCTTCAGCAACGCCAAAGATGTCGCAAGGTGTTTCCATAAGCTTTGAAATAGTGAAGGAGTGGAGGAAGGAACTGCTGTTATAATCACTGCATCATCTAGGTTGGAAGGGATCATCGAGTCCAACCATTACTACCACACAACCTAACACTGACAAAACCACCACTATCCCACGTCCTTCAGCACCACGTCTGCCCATCTTTTAAATACCTCCAGGGATGGTGACTCCACCATTTCCCTAGGCCTGTTCCAATGCTTGATAACCCTTTTGGCGAAGACATTTTGCTCATATCCAATCTAAACCTCCTCTGGAGCACCTTGAGGCCATTTCCTCTTGTCCTATCACTTGTTAGTCGCTAGCTCGGGATCCACTGCCCTACTGCTTACGTTTCTCTCTACTGATTCATGGGTTTCTGTTGGGTCTCCCTGTTCTTTGGATTTCATAACTGTGAGCCAACACACCATCTTCACAGCTGCCGCCACCAGCCTGCTTTTGTATTATGAACTGCCAGTTGGGAAATACCATTATGAGCACCAGCAAAGCCTAGAGCAAAACAAACTTCTTCATTGAAACTTATTCTCAAAAGCAGAACAGAGCCAGATTATCCATAAAATATTTAAAGGCAAATCACTAAATCAGAGGAGGAGAAACAAAAAAAAAAAAAAAAAAAAAGAGAAGAAAGTAGTCCCATGGCCTAGACAGAAACAGATTAAGGACTCTAGTCTTAACATTGTGAACCATTACAGTAACAGCAAGGTACAGATGGAGAATTTTCTGTCCTAAAGAGTCATCTTGATTTTTTTCAATATCGTGTGTAGTGAATGAAGCAGTAACTACTACTATTTACAGACTCACAATTGTACACATCACTTTACTTATTCACACCTTAAAGCCAAAGCTACGACCAAGTTTCCATTTCAAATTCCACTTCTCATGAATAAATCTTAACAATATACTAAGCATTATCTACAGAAAGATGTTGAAACAACCTAGACATATTAGCAAATATTTTAATTTCTAACCAGCAGAGTAAGTGCAGACTAGCCCACTACTAGTTCTGAAGCACAAATAAAACATGATCCTTAAATGACTTTGTACATGCACCTAAATGGCTGCACACAAAGGGTATGACAACACCAAGCTCTACAGTTCTTCTCAAGCACAACGTACCCCAGCGCTGGAGCTCCTGGTATTTGCCAGGAAAGTCTGGTGTCTTTAAGGTGACTAACACACTTAGGATTTTTTATTTTTTTTTTGTAAAAAGGGAATTTTGCAGTTATAAAAGAACATCATGCTTATCAGATGAAACCATGAAGCAATTGGTATCATCACATGCAAACTGAAGACGACTGGAAATTTGTTTAGAATAAAGAGTAAGTTGTCAACAAGCTCCCACATAGGCTTACTCAGCACCAGCTGCTTAAGAAGGTATTTGAGCAAAGAGCTTCACTCTCTTATCTCAGAGGCCTCATCTCTCAAGAGCACTCTCCTTTTTACATCAAGGCCTAGCAATTGCCATTTAATGTCATACGTAAATATAAAAGATCCTTTCCAAGATTTCTGTAGAGTGTGACTTTGTGTTCGCACCACGATCACTCCAACCCGCTTACTTTCCAAGCTTCTGGGTTTTCAATCCACTAAATACAACATTAACATTTCTTCTCTGTAACTAGCAGAGCAGCCATTCCTTCTTTTGTATCCGGATTTCCAAGGTCTACTGCAGTCAACCATCAACACTAAGATTAAACACCTGGTATATCCAGACTACAATTGCTTACTGACTGTTTCACTGCAGAGGAATATCCATACATTTTACACAAAGATATGCCCTGGTGATGGTTGTTCTTTTGTAGAAAAAAGACCAGTTAGGTAGATATCAGTATATATTATCTGTGTCCATCTGAAGGCACTTTAGCCGGGGGGAACAGCACTATCTAAAGCTCTAGAGGAGGTGGTTAAACAGTGAATGGCATTGTCTTTGCCATTCATGACTCCTAGGTTCATGAATCAGTAGCTCTTTAGGAACTTTGGACATTTATGAGAGAGGACAGAAAAAATGGCATCAATCAGGATGGGACTCACTCCTTCCCTCTAATTCCTGGAAAAGGATTTCTTGGTTTCTTTTTTTTTTTTTTTTTTAAAAACCAAAACAACAAAAAACCCCAAAATGTGGGTTTATTTGGTTACAACAAATCATCCCTTGTAACTAAATTTGAGTTCACAAGTTTCCAGACAAATCTCAGTAGAGAGTAGCACAAATTTGTTATTAAACTTCCTGAAATTCAACAAGAGTTGTTACACCTATTTGGAAAATTCAGTTGACATGATATTTATCATCTTACCTCACATGACAAAAGCTTAAGAGACTATAAAGGCAAGATACTGTTCCCTGAAACAAACAACAACAAAAAGATACCCTCAACAATATTTCGAGGACAGCACCGACTGGATATGAACCTTCATCATCCCAAAAGAAAAAGAAGCTTGAACAGAAACAGTGAAATGGCTTGAAAGAAGGAAAGTAAAAACAAGAATCCTAAAAAAAAAAAACAACCTACCCCTGATCAGCTTCTGTAGCATGGGATAAGAAGCTCCTTAGCCAAGACCAAGTACTACTATTGAAGCCACTGCAACCTCAATAATTGTTTTATGACACAATTAGACATTTTATTCTTTATTAGGCAGAGACATACAAGCCCTCTAAAGCACATCTCTAGAGCCATTTGGAAAGAAAATATTTTAAAATAGAAAACAACAGTTCTACAGCTTTTTCTTGGAAAGAAAAAGCCATATAACTAAACCCATAGAAATTTGAAGTGGAAACCCAATTAAAATCCACAAACATTTCAATTACTCTCAAAGAGGTAGTCTATGATACATTACATGCTTAACGAAGTCAAATGCTTGCATGCTAACGCAAGCTAAAGCTAGAAGTTAATACATTTGATTTTGAAACTTAAGATTTCTGAAGTCCACAAGATCCAACCTTGAAGCTTTCGTGCAGTACAAGTAATAAAGATCAAATTTAATACAGAAGTATCACACTATATATAAAATAACTCTAAATGGCTACAGATCAGGTTTTCCTTCTTCTGAAACAGTTTTAAAATAATGAAGTCATGCAAGCAATTATATTCAAGTAAAAAAAGAGACTGGATCTAGGTGGACCAACCTCCCCTCTCCTAGAAACTTTGTTTTTATTGATGAAAAGTCATGAGAAGTAGGGGGGAAAGCTGAAGACGGAAGCAACCCCTAATTTGTTTCCACCTGGAAAATACATAAACTTACAGCACTGTACGTAAGAGTGACATCAAACTATGGTCTTGCTGGTTCGGTAATAAAACATATCTGTATCGTGTTCCTACAGCCTAAAGTTTTCTAAAAATCTTGGAAAGTACTTTGATCAGCTGCCACTCTTCTCGTTGGCTAAGAAGCACCACCAGCTCAGTAGCCTACCTAGATTACATTTATGGATAGGAAACAGATGCAGGAGCGCTGATGAGCCTCCTAATGTATGCAATATTACATAAACTAAACAACAAAAGTGCAGTCATCAGGACTCAAACTAAAAAACAAAGCCTAATTAAAACCTTTGGGTTTTTTTTTTTTACTGTATCTCACAGACAAATCCTAACACTATGAATCACAGGCCTTGAAAAAAAACCTCTGAGCTTTCCCAGTAAAAAGAAAACTTGCCTGTATGTTTCACCAAAAGCATGCATGTTTTGTTTTATTTTTAAACCTGCTCAGATTTATAAACTTGTATAGCTTGATTTTCACTTAAGTTCTTTGAAATATCACATTCAGCTCTATATTAGTAACTGTTCCATCACTTGACATCAGAAGATCTCATGCAAAAAATGCCAACAAAAATGAATTCTTCACCTGCACTGGACATAGTTCCATATATTATCCATCATAACAACTCTACCTATATTTTTGCTGACCATTTACTATATTATCTCAACCTCAGTTAAAAATAAACCATAATAGAGTTGAGAAAATCCTTAGGGGCCAAGATGATCTAAAAAAAAAAATATCCCAAGATGCAGCATTCAGAACGCAAACTGAATAAAGTGAGAGCAGCAAGCATCACAATCAAAGGGAATTTACCTACAAGACTGCTTCTCTTTCCAGTCCATAAGAAAAAAGGGAGGCAAGGAAGAAGAATAGTAGGGACAAGCACAGGACAAAGATAACATGAAGAGGCTGCATGTTCAGAAGATAACATGAAGAGGGGGATGAAGCAGAGTGCCAAAGCCCAATCAAACACGTAGGAATATCTCCGAGAATCTGAGAATTTTCTCTCCTGCAATTTCTGCCACAGAGAAGAAGAAACTTCCTTCAATTTTTCATTTCAAAGCACTTTTAAAACATCGCAGGGACCATTTACACAGCAGCAGTTCAGCAGCACAATACTCTGCTCCAGATACATTTCAATAACAGTTGCCAAAACAGGATCTGCAAGGAACATTAATTGTGCGTTTAAAAATCTGATCATAGGTTTGATAGTCTACTACCTCTTTAATCAGTTTAACCCATAAGAACCAACTACATAATCAATTGCAGGATTTGTGTATATTTTTTTTTTAAAAAGGACAGCTATTTCTGATGATGTTACAGTTGCATTTTAAAAGCCAAAGTTAAAGAGCTCTAAAATGTCTAAATCTATATTATATATGAATGTAAGGTTGCTATCTCAACTTAATTACCGTTTACAGAACTCAAAAGAATATCATAGTCAAAGTGAAACAGAAGCAAAAAAGAGTCATGCCAGTATTCCCCATCCCCTTTACTGACTAACTAGTGATTTATTTTTTTTTTTAAATGGGGCATAATCCCAATTCTCCTTGCAACATAAAAAAATAACACGGGAATTTTTAGCCTTAATGTAGCTTTCTTCAGAAAGAATTTCATTTATGATTCCCTATCTCAACATTCAAAAGCATTCCACCTGCCAACCATAAACTACTGAACCGAATCCGTTGTCATCCACTGGGACATTAACATGGGGGAAACCCACAGGTCTGACAATTTTGTTCATTAATCCATTTAGTTAATCCCTGCTTTGTCTGGCATCTCAAATAGGGCCTAAGAGCTGGAATTGCAGCTTCATCTTTTGTAGTACTTTATACCCAACTCAGACATATTCTTGGTCGTGACATTAGGCTATATAATTTTGTAAAGCTGGTATTTCAAGCAATTAACCCAAAACGTGATTTAACTCCCGAAGAAGAATTTGAACAAATTTAAGACCAATATGCAGATTATTTACCAACCCCATATTTTTGAGGGAATTGGCTCCCAAATTTAAGTCAGCTATGAAGTTAACATGCACTCTTATGCCTATCTGTTCATTCCTGCGTGTTTCAAGAATATTTTAAACAAATGGAAAACACTGATTTTTCAGCATACTATATAGCGAGGATGCTGCTTTGAGGGAAATTACAACAGTTTTTACTTGCAAATAATAGGGTAGCTATTTCCATGATTTGTAACACGCAACAACCCAGGTTTCTGGCAGCAGGGCTTACACCTTGAAATGAAGAATCTGAAAGAGTTTAAGTGGTCACGTTTAGACTGGATTATTTTAGCCACAGTCACAGATTATGTTGACAAGTGTCAGCAAGCTTTTCTAAATCACAATACTTCATAATATTAGTCTGATGATGGATTTCCATCAATTTCTCATGACATGCAACAGCCCAACATTTCCCCCCCCAAAAAACCCTATTAAAAATTGTATTCTCTTTTAGATGCATTTTTTTTTCTGCAAACACAGTTTTCAAAACAAAAATACCCAGCTGAAAACACTAGTTAACTGTCTTGCCTCCATGTTTCCTTATATTGACACTTTGATATTCATTATGAGGGAATTTCACAAACAAATTTCAGTATCATAAATACAAAATCACTGAAAAACTCATGCTATAAATGTAATCCACCAATACACTTAAAGTACGTATCGACATTTTACTTTAAAGAAAAAAAAACAACAAACATTGCTGGTTAATTTGGTCAGATTCAATTCTGTTACTGCAACTCTTCATTCAAACCTTATTCTAAGGTCACAAGAACCTAAAAGCATACCTCCGGTGGATTAAAAACACTCAAAAGACGAGAGAAAACAGAAATAAGTAATACTGGATAAGATGAGAGTAGTAGTTGATGTAAGTTTTGAGAGGGCAAGAATTCATAAAGCCAAAACGCATACTTTTATCTCAAGCCACTAACTGAGTTTCTAAAACATTTACTATCAGACAAGGGTATCTTATTATTTGCTTGCAGTAAATAGGGAATAGTATCTCCTTTTCTCATACACAGATCACAGAATCAGAATCACATGGGGTTGGAAGGGACCTCTGGAGATCATCTAGTCCAACTCCCTGCCAAAGCAGGGCCACCCAGAACAGGTCCCACAGGAACATGTCCAGGTGGGTTTGGAATGTCTCCAGAGGTGAAGACTCCACCACCTCCCTGGGCAGCCTCTTCCAGGGCTCTGCCACCCTCACAGGAAAGAAGTTCCTCCTCATGTTTAGGTGGAACTTCTTATCTTCAAGTTTCTGCCCATTTCCTTTTGTCCTGTCCCTGGGCACCACTGATAAAAGACCACCCCCATCCTCTTGACACCCACCCTTGAAGTATTTATAGGTGTTGACCACATCCCCCCTCAGCCTTCTCTTCTCCAGACTAAAAAGACCAAAGTCCCTCAGCCTCTCCTCATAAGGGAGATCCTCCAGGCCCCTCATCATCTTTGTAGCCCTCAGCTGGACCCTCTCCAGCACTTCCCTGTCCTTCTGGAACTGGGGAGCCCAGAACTTGACACAGTGCTCCAGATGGGGCTTCCCCAGGGCAGAGCAGAGAGGCAGGATGACCTTTCTCAACCTGCTGGTCACACTCTTCTTGATGCACCCCAGGATGCCATTGGCCTTCTTGGCCACAAGGGCACATTGCTGGCTTGTGTTGAACACACCCTTGTTCATTACCTTTTTGTAGGACAACAGTAACAGTCCAACAAACACATGGCAGCAAAGAGAACTATGTAATTGCAATACACAAAAGCAGGTATAAATAGTTCCTCTGCATATCTTCTAAGGCAAAACTTGAAATAGCATGTTTGGCTCTTACGTAAGACCTAAAAAAATAGGGAGGCCACAAACAAAGAATATCTCTAAAGAAATATTTGAGACGTGGATTTAAAAGAAACCACTCATAGGGCAGAAAGTTCCCTTTAACTCAAGATGCAATGGATGACCTCTCAACTATGGATTATTCTGAAAGCAAAGCCGAGTTAAGCAACCCATCACTTAAAGCATAAAGAAAGCAGAATAATCAGAAATGGCACGATCAAGATCTCCAAGACAGAAACGACAATGTTGCTGCAATGCCCTACAGTGAAGGCCTTGAGATGGCAAGGAGATGGGTTCAAGTCACTAGCTGCAAGCATCTGATGTTTCCAAGAACACACTCCTGCTGCAAGGGAATTCCTCAAGCAGATACCAAAACCACCGCAGCAAGGACCAGATTTAGACTTCTCGTTGTTAGCTTCCAATATGAAAAGCTGTCCTCTTGTGTTTTAACTTTTTCATTGGCTCATGAATAACAGAAAACAGACTTACAGTCTTTCTGCATCTCACAACTTACTTCTAGAGGGGCCACTGTAAACAAGGAGAGCTTGCTCTGTTAAAACAGCATTCCTGCAACCCAAACCCGCTCTCTAGAGAGAGTCACTGGCCAGGCTGAAGTCAATATGTTCTTAAATTGCTTTAATAACCTTACTATTATTTTTTGAATAAGTTACCAGCAAACAAAATACAGGAAGAAAATGTTTACTCCATAAAGCCTCTGAGAAATCAATGTTTTCGATTTTGAATCTATTGCTGTTACAGCCAGAAGGTCCATTACCCAAAGCAGGAGTTTCAAAGCACATCTTTTTTTTTTTTTGCTTGGACATATAGGAGTTGAAGAAAACAACGTTCTCCAGTTCCTATAAGCCCAATGTACCTAAGCCTTATTTCTCATCACCCGACATTTGGAATTAATCAATACCAGTGCACATTACTGTGGTTCCAACAAACACCAAATATGCTAGACACCTTCTATTAGAAAGCGTATGGAAAACGAACATTAAGTAACAAAACTCAGGAGACTGCTGTCAGGATGCAGGCACTTATCTCAGGCAGCTCATTCTTCCCCAGACAATCCAACCCATGCAAGATTCAAACCTCTTTGATAGTGCTCCTCCTCCTCCTCTCATCACTGACAACGCAGGAAGACTTAAGTTAGGTGGCACAAACATGACATTTAAACAGATTTGGGATATAGATGTCTTCCTTTAAGTCTTATATAATAAGGAAGCAACCAAACATACTTCCACTAGGTTTTTTTTTTTCCCCCATTTCATTTAGGCTTAGCTGTAGAATCGGAGGAACATCTGAAAAATACAAATCTAAATGTTGTGTTAGTTTATGAAACCTTTTTTTAACCAAGAATAGCATCACTTGCCCAAAACCAAAAGACCAGGTTATTTTTATAAAGTTAATCTAAGCAAAAAATTTTAAATGTTTCAACTCAAAATCTACTGACCTGCTTCAACAGCTGCGCATAAAGACACACACTATCTGCCCCTCAATCCGTAAACAGTGGGTAAAACATTGTAACAAGCATGTTTTTAATTCATATAAGCAAACACATCTGGCTGGGAAAATCAATTTGGTTTAAGATTTGGCTCTGCAGGAACACAATATTTCTGTGCCATGTAGGGCACACATCCACACAAAGACAGATGTCCTAAGTAACACCACCGGGATGCTTTCATTCCTACCATTTCCTAAATTCCTTTTAAAATAGCATTCAACTCAGTGAGAACATTTGTTTCTGGATGTTACCCTGAAACATGTTAGCTGGGAACCTGCTCTAAATTAACATGAAAAGATGTTGGATTAGAAAGTATTAGAACTAGATTACTTAAAGTCAACTGTTCACAAAGATTTATTTACAGAGCAGTGTGTTTTCCAAAACATATAAACCCTTCAAACTTCACACAGACTACAGCAAAGAGCAGATTACAACTGCCCAGGGATGCACTCTTATATGACGTGTTCTCCCACAGCTTGGCAGAGGAAATACAGCCACACAACCATCGGTCTTCTTCCCTTTTCCTTGTTTTTAGGTGAACAAATACTTTCTTCAACGTGCAGAAAGCATGCAGGTGAGAGAACAAAACAATAAAAAACCCAAACCCTGACTGAAGCAAGTAAAACACACATAGCAAGAACAGGCTTAGATTATTCATCATTTATCCCACCTACAGACATTATTTCGTATTAAAAACGCAATACAGGGGGGGCACCTAATACTCCAAAGAATAAAATCTATTTTCCGTCACTTTTCAAGAGACATACGAACTTGAGGCTTCACATTTCCTTCCCCTGGTACCTACTTTGGAATCTAGTAAAGCGAAGACAAGATTTGCCCTTCCTTGGGGTTGTTCCAAAACAGGACTCTCGGATTTGAAAAACCCAAATTATTTGCCTTACAGACTCATTACATCACCTTGCCACTGGTACCAGTACAGAAACATCTCTTGCAGTGTCAGTCCAAAACTTTAATTGCTAAAGACATAAGCATGGAAGAAAGTCTACTGGAACCGAGACTGTCAGTTTTCAAACAAGGCACATTCTTTGCGCGCGTAACAGCGGCTTACACGGTGTGTTTTCTGCACAAAGGGAAAGGAAAATTAACAGACAAAATTTCTGAAACCTAGCAATGAGCAGGGTCTAAGACACGTCTCTTAAGAGGACTATCCAGAAAAAGTTACGAGTATTTTGAATCTCCATGAAAACGTTAGCACATTGTTGCACTGAAATGCTCACAAAGACGTAGTTTAACTTGTCAAACAGTACGATAGCGCAGAAAGGAATGAACATTTGGTTGAAAAAGATAATGAGGATCTGAAAGAAGAGTATGCTGCTGAGTATAGTGAAAACAACCAGATCCAGCATCAGTTTCTTTACCGCTGGGTTTCCAACTGATACCACTACATATCTGCAAGGAAAGGTCTATGAATATTTCAAGAGGAAAGGGCTAAGAGTTGACAGAAGTCCATCTAAGCCGCTCTATTATTTCCACTGTGAAAGACAAAGCTTTTCAAAGCCCTTAAAGTTTCACAGTATTATTTATGTAATTAGAGCGTTAAAATGCATGCATTAACATAGTAATTTATTAAAGCAACTTTTAAATATAAACGGAAGATCACACGCTGTCTTCATCAACAGAAGTATGTAACAAATATGATTAAGTCTGTATAACCAAATTTTATAGACTATTAAATCCTTTGCTAAACAAAATCATGATCTGACTAAAAATAAAATTATAATAAAATAATTGGACAGCACAGACTCATCTACTGAGGCTGAGATCTTTCAACCGCTTACTTATAAGCAAATTAAGGAAGTAAAAAGAAGAGGTCATACTTTCACACGACCTTAGAAGGTCACACAACGTGTACTTTATGCAAACATCATGTGGAATGGAAACACCAGAGCCACATTAGTTTTTCTGCAGTCCCTTTACTATACAGTTATCTTGTGTTTTTAAGATTAAATCCTCATATCCTCAAAATGCTATTTTATTTTAAAGGAATGTTTAAAAAAACGACCCAAAAAACCACACACAAAAAAACCCATCCCAAACCACAAACCCTTAGCAGCCACAGGTACTTCACCTTTTCCCCCAGCTCTCCCAATTAGTGTTATATTCCTCTAGGTACAGCTCCAACTTCAGGACGAGGAACCGCTACCCACACATTAGCTCTATGAGCACACATAGAAAACTCTGTGCGCACCAACAATACAACCTAACATTTTTATGCTTAAAGTAGGCTAATTGGTTTTCCAAGCCTAGCTCATGCGCCCAGAGAATAAAACAAGGAGGAAACGCTTTTAATTTTGCTCAACCTCCAAGGAGCAGCCCGGTTAAAAAGCAGCATCCATCAAACTCACTTTACCATGGACTTAACAGCTGAAGAAATCAGTTCTAACGAGGCACATCACGCTCTTCACCGTGCACGAAAACTAAACTTCTGTGACCAAGGCAGCACAGCTCTTGTCCATGACACTTCTTCTCCTCGCTCCCTTCATTTACCAACAGATGTTTGCTTTAAAAGGAGCATCAAACTTCTGAGGCTTTCGATTTCTGTGCTGAAGCTGGAAGGAAGGAGCTGTTGCCACCCAGAAGCCAACTTACTGACGCCTGGCAGGGATCCCAAGGTTTAACCCTCGGGTAAAGGGACTGTCTCCTCTAAGGAAAAAAAAAGGGTATTTTGGGCTCATCAGGTAACCACTGAACAATAGCAAACTGAAGTGTCGGCACTTAATGAGCATTTCAGCAATTTGTTCCATTTTACAACCCTGCCTCAGCGTGTCATCTTTAGCAAGGGACATGCTTTACGCCCCTTAAAAAAAAAAAAAAAAAAAAAAAAAAAAAGAAAAAAGAAAAAAGCGAGTTTATCAGGAAAAAAAAACACCCAACCAAACACGCAGGACGGCTGAACTTCTTCTCCCTCACCACCGAGCCCTCTCTCCCAGCTGCGGCCCCGCTGAACCCCACAAAAACAGGAGGGGGGGGACACACATTCGCCTCAGGCCGGCTGCCACCCCGTCGAAGGACAAAGCCTCCCGGCCTCGTCCCCTCGTTCCGGCGGCGGGACGAGCTGAAGGAGAAGCGCCTCAGAGAAGCGGGGAGAGCGCTGAGGGGCTTCACCCCCCGCCCGGCCCGGCCTCACCGCCCTCCCCTGGGGATGGCCGGAGAGCGCCGTGCCCTGACAGGGCCCTGGCCGCTGCAGGCCCCCGGAGGATGAGGCGGGGGGAGATCCCCGCCTGCCTTCCCCGGTTCCCTTTCCCCGGCCAGGCCCTAGGCGAGGGAACCAGCCGCTCCGGAGGTAGCGGCGGCGCCGTTTCTTACCTGAGGGCTGCGCTGGGGGCGGCGAGGCCCGGGCGGGCATGGCGGCGGGCG
>JAHREE010149060.1:0-15115 GCA_033628505.1 Tringa tobata | reverse complement strand
ATATTTTATACATACATAACATATATATTTTTACTTCCCTTCTCCCCCCTAGGGGTGTTCTGTGCGCTACGCCAGGTGAAGCCCTTGCGCCTGGTGCCAGGGATCCTGTCAGGGTCCTGTGAAGGAGGCCGGGGCCGTGCGGGCGGTGGAAAGAGGCGGTGATGAAAGAAGGAAATTGGGGGCGAATCCCCTCTCGCAGCCGGCCGGCGGTACGGGGAGGTGGTGTGAAGGAGAGCGGGCCGAAGGGCCGTGCTTTGCCGGTGGGACCTTGGCCACCACCAACGCGATCGTGGTTACGCCCACGCTGTGGGAGGGTTTCATTTCCGAGTCTTCAGGCTCAGGCTAATATTTCTGCGTAGGAAATTGTTTACTGCAAAGTTTTGCCCCCTTTGAAGTGTGGGTGTGTGGTAGCCTGATCCCATATGTATGATCCCGCAGCCCTGATTCCAAACCTGCCTCGGGAACAGGCTGCCATACCACTATTTTGCCTTTTTTTTGTGTCTCCTCGTGACCGGGGGAAAGTTCCTTCAACTTCAGAGTCTGCAATCCGCTTAGCCCAGGTGGAATCCCTGAGGGCCTGTCTGCATCGTGCTGAGATCTTGTCTGCGGGAGTTACCACCTTCAAAGAGTAGCTTGGTACAAATTTGTTTCTGGGAAAAAAAAGACATTCCAACGTGCCTAGGCTTCATAGGGAAGGTGCGTGCGTAGGCTGGTGGCATCTGCAGCACCAAGTCAAATCACTCTTTAGTCTTTTACCATTTTGTTTGCTTGGTGGTTGTGCAAATCCTGTAAAAAGGAGTAGAAAGACCTTCAAAAAGGTATACAGGAAAATGCCCTATTTTAAAAAATAATGTTAGTATTTTTCTCTATTTATCTTATTTGCCTCTTTTCCCAAGGAACACAAGTATAAAATGGTTTGACCTCATAGGTGAAAAACAATTTACAGCAAAAGCACTAAATGAAGTAATGAGAAATAACAACACATGCCTGCTTCCCTTTTTTCAATTTTTTTTTGCTTGTTTCTTTTCTAATACCTTTTAATACTGTACTGGTGAATATTGTCAGAACTACCAGCACGTTAGGTCTTTAAAAATGTATTAACATGGTTTTAAATAACATGCAAAGCTTGCCAGTCATCCTTTGACAGTAGTGAACTGAACACTGTACAGCAGTTACAACATGTTGGCAAATTAGAATAATAAAATAGCGATCAAAGTGTAATATTAAAGTTTTGTTCCTATAGAGGCTTAAGCATATATTTGAACACGTGGTATTTTGGCTGAGGAAGGCTCAAAACAAGGCTATTTGTAGAACTTTTCATGTCTGAGGCAGGTTTGTGGAATAAAAATGCCTCAAATGCATTTAATAGTAATTATAATTAATCTACTAATTTAATAAGCAATATAAGGCCTTTGTGAAGCATGGGGAAATTATATTGTTAATACAATGTTTCTGTTACATTAGGAATTCTGTTATAGTAGCTGAGGATAATCATAGGTGACTATTAACGAGGCTGTATGAGTATTAAATTTCGCCGCCTGGTGGCTGTTTTCATTTTTTTTTCAGCTTAGTTTCAGAAATGCCGTGTAAAGCTTGTGCTGAGCTGGCAGGACAGACGGTGACAGACTGAGGGAACTGGAAGCTAGGGCAATTTAGCAGTCTTTGACCTTCACCCAATGTACAACAACGTGTTTTACAAATCGTAAGGGTGAAGAATCTGTAAAAGCAAGTGAAATACCGTGTTGTAAAGCAACAGACAAACTAGATCATCTCTTCCCGTATGTGGCAGTGGTTGTTGAGTTCCAGGGGCCTAAAATACACTTCAGTGTGTGGTGTTAGTCCCTGAACAATTGTTTCCCGTTCCAGCTGTGTTTAGTTGATGATCATTGGCCACAAGTGTTAATCATCCTTATGGCAACATTGTGAATAATGTAATTAGAGCAGGTAATTTAATAATTATCTTCTCTTCTATAACTGATGTATCAATGATTCGAATGAGCATACAGAATAAACACACTGCCCCTAAACTCCCCAGTCAGTACCCTAACTAACCTAACACCCTAGTGAAAAAAAAAAAAAAAAAAGAAAAAAAAAAGAAGGTTAAAGCCCTGCTGTGGAAAAGACCAAAGCCACAAGCACAGAAAGATTGGCAGTGTCAGTAAATAGGTTCTAGAATAGAAGGAAATTTGTTAAGTAAAATTCCCAGATGCTTTGAGGAAGTGACTCATATCCTAAGCTACAAAGAAAGGCAGAAAATCCCTCCAAATGGTCTCTGCCAGTTTGACCAGAGGGAAATTTCCTTCTCTTTCTTTGGTGGTATTCAGTAGTTCCTAGGACTAGGAGTTTTAGTCAGTATGCAGTTTTGAGTTTGTAAAATTAATTTTACTTTAATGCAGGATCAGACGAGAGGTAAGCGCTCCATATAAAGAAAAGAAGGTGATCTTCACTTAGGCATAGTGTGAATGATTGACAAGATGTGTGGGATTTCTTTAGTCGCTCCTGCGTAAGCTTTGCTGGTTGAAGGAGATTACGTTTGCTTACGAAGGCAGACTGACTCTTTATAATAGCATTAGCCATATTATGTATTAGTTCTGTGAAATGGAATCCATGGGTTACAGCACTAATTTCAAGGTTGTATTTTCAGCATGTGAAAGCTTCCTTTACAGGATTGCGTGGACTGTAAATACTGTATGTTATTTGGCCATTATTCTAGGGTGGTGTTCTGTGCATTTACATGTATGTTGGGGTTTTTTTTGTTGGTGGTGGTGGGTGTTTTTTTATTGTTTTATGTGGTGGTGTTTTTTTTTTTTTTTAAGCGTATACTTGCAAATAATTTATTTGCTTACAGCATGGTGAAAAAACGTTGTAATTTGAGATTGCCGTCTCAATGTGAAGCCCCTCTGCATAGTGCCATAGAGCTTTTAATTGAGGCAGGACTGATCCTGCTTTCCCCGAGATCCAGCCTTGACTTTATGCCGCAGCAACGCGGCTTTGTCAGTCGCTGCTGCCGAGTCCTAAACTGTCAGGAGAGGGCGCAGCCTCCTCAGAAGTCCTAGAAGAAGAAAAACTGAAAAAAGGTATCGTGGTGTGTCAAGATGAGTCAGAAAGGCTATCTCCCAAAAACCCGCCTGCTCCGGAGGCTCAGACACTCCTCCTGGGTTGGGAATTGAGGATGGCAGGGAGAACTTGTTATGGTCTACGTCCATGTCCTTTGTAAAACGGTCGTTTGTAATTCTGAAGAAAATTGAGTATTTATAGGGAAACAATTTAGCTTTTTATTTCTCTTTTTGGAGTTTACAGTGTGGTTCCTGAATGTAACATTTAGTTATACTGTAAACTGTACTGTATATTGTGTAGTGTAATGCAGGATATCTTCTGAAAGGTGTTGGATTGTTAGTGCAGTTTCTTTTTTTTGTTTGTTTGTTTTTAATATTTATTTCAAAAATATGTACAGTACAACATGGCTCATGGCAGTGCAAGCTTTTTCTGGCTATCCTGCTCAGTGTATGGGGAAGAAACTCATTCTAATCAAAGACTAGATAAATCTTCAAACTTCAGGCAGTTTGCTTCCCTCTCTGCTGTGTCTGGCAATGCTGCTGATCAGAAACTAGATAGCTGGTTTCTTGAGAAATTATCATGCTTGATTTTTCTTTCTTTTTTTTCTTTTCTTTTTCTTTTTTAATTACAAATTTGCAGTTGAATCAGACAATTTGAAGATTTGAAATTATCCATAGAATGAATTTAAAATGTTTTTTGGACCTACCAGATCATTTCATTTAACTAATGGCAAAGGCTTTAATTTCTGCTATTGTCAGTGCAATGCTAACTAATTTAATTTTTTTCTGTGGAATTGAAATATAAAAAAATAAAGCAAATTGGAAACAGGAAATCAAACCGTTGTGATTTATCTTCACAGAATGTTTTGACTTTTTTCCCATCCTGACACGAAAGTCACATATTTCTCTGAAATGTTTTTAAATCAGTAAAACTGCATTTATCTTACACTATTATAGCTGAAATAACTCTTACTACTTCATTATCAAGCAGAAAGAGCTTGTCTGACTGAATTTACCGATCAGCCTCAAAAGCTTTACGTGAAAATTGTGGCTGTGGTTTCATAAGGTGGGCATTACCAAAGCTAGCTGAATGAATAATACGTGCTTTCCGCTGGCTTCTAAGTCGGCAACAGTTAGTAAAAGAAAAATTCTGCGATTTCTGTTAGCTCAGTTAAGCAAAGTTGCAGCTGCAGTACCTCTCAAATCTTTTCAGAGGCACTGGGATACTCTTCTAAACATCTCAAATGCCCATGTCTTCTGCATTGCTGCTACTTCCTTTGGCATTGACCTCTGGGCATGCAGAATGACCAGGCACTGGTTTCTCTCGTTCCGGGGATCCAATAAAGGTGTCTTAGTTTTTCCCAGCTCTTCAAGGAAGGGACTGTCTCCATCTGTTCTAGTTGCGCTGGCATAAGATGTAAAACATTGCAAGACGTGTTTTAGATGCAACATAAAAATATTCTGTTTGGAGTGCAGGTTTGTTACTGTTTTATACAAATCTCCCTAGCTATCTTTACTGGAGTCATAATTATGAAAGCTAGAAGGCATTACTACATCAGCAGCCCGTTCTCAAGCCATTAAAATTCCCAGAATTGTCCTTAAACAATCCCAAATGTGTTTAACTACAAAGAACCCTATGTAGTTACAGAAAACAGATGAAACGGCAGTTATTTTAGGGGGGGTGTCTTAGAAATCTCCTACATCTGAAGGGTATGTAGGTTATTGGATTTTTAGCTCAGACTTAATTGCGCAAGGATAGGGTTGCTGAGAACAGTGTTTGTTGAGAGGCTTTTTTTTTTGGTTGTTTGTTTGCTTTTCTTCTAAGGAACTCCTTTCTGAGTCTCTACTACATTTGCAGCTGATTTGGAGCCTCTAATGAACATGCAGGCTCACATTCTTGCCATATGAGGGCTACCCAGTGGATTAACCAGCTCATGAATGTCAAAACAGCCCCATTTTCCTGCCTTGGTCTAGACCACATCCTCAAAGTGGCCGAAGTTAATGACTTCTGTGTGGCAATACTATACATACATATTTTTATACGTAACTCATCGGCATGTACAAATAGTGTGCATACATTTTAATAACAGCAAGGCTTGTCAGAAAAGGCATTAGACAAACCAATGTAGCTGGCAAAAACTGGCAAGCTATTGGAAGTGCTGGAGTGTTCAGGTGTGAAGGAGATATAACAAAAGTTAAGATGAGTGCAGGCTGAAAACAATCTGATTTCAGCCCAAATTTAACTGTGTTACTCAGGCAAGCTGAGAGGAAAAAAACAGCTGTCAAGTGTAGCAGCCTCATAATGGACAGCCAAAATGAGTAATGACAGCCTTCTACTCTGGTCTGGGGAGACCTCACCTGGAGCACTGTGTCAAGCTCTGGAGTCCTCAGCACCAGAAGGACATGAACCTGTTGGAGAAGGTCCAGAGGAGTCCATGAAGATGCTGGGAGGGCTGGAGCCCCTCAGCTCTGAGGACAGGCTGAGAGAGTTGGGGGGGTTCAGCCTGGAGAAGAGAAGGCTCCAGGGAGACCTTGGAGCCCCTTCCAGTCCCTCAAGGGGCTCCAGGAAAGCTGGGGAGGGACTCTGGATCAGGGAGGGGAGCCATAGGATGAAGGTTTGACACTGAAAGAGGGGAGATTGAGCTGAGATGTGGGGAAGAACTTCTTTGGTGTGAGGGTGGTGAGAGCCTGGCCCAGGTTGCCCAGAGAAGCTGTGGCTGCCCCATCCCTGGAGGGGTTCAAGGGCAGGCTGGATGGGGCTTGGAGCAACCTGGTCTAGTGGGAGGTGTCCCTGCCCAGGGCATGGGGGGTTGGAAGGGACCTTAAAGATCATCTTGTTTCAACCCAAAGCATTCCGTGATTCTATGATGTACAGGCAACACATACTGTTTCCTCCCAGGGCTGACAGTCCTTCCTCTTTCTAGAAGATGGTATTGTGTGAGTACCTCAGCTGTCAGGAGGAAAGCAGGATTTCTAGCTCTCTCAGTAGCAGAGCAAAGCTTTCTAGTGGGACTAATTTTTTGTTGGTTTTGTGTTTTGTTTTGTTTTGTTTTAGGTTTAGGAACACTGAAATTTACCTCTGCAGCTGTTATTTATATAAGAATATAAGAAGACTTGCAATATCCTGTTATAATCGCACAGGTTCATTTCACACAGTCACTGAAATTCGGGTCCCTGGTTCAGATGTTTTGGACAAGTTTTCCTCATGAACTCGTGTTGTGTGACTGGCAGTTTATATCAATAAAAATAATTTGAGAGATTTTTTTTTTTCAAAGATGATGTCCTCCCCTTTTTACAGTGAATGGCAAAATGTCCATTAAACATAAGCGAAAGTAGGATCCAGTTCCAGGCTTTAAAATGGAAATGGCTGAGGTTTTTCTGGGTTAATGACAACTTCTGTCTCAAATGCAACTGCCATGAAAGGAAAGGGGTTCCTTTTGCAGATATTTGTCAAAATCCTTCTCATTGTCTTTCAGACCCTGATGTCTGTTTTCAGAACCACATATGCCAATTTTATCCCCTGTCATATCTTCCTGCAACGGGTTTGCTTTCTTGATCTGTGTTCATTGAGATGCAAAGCGTCTGGGATGTAGGCACATAGCAAGGGTAGATCTCACAAAAGCAGGATCACTTTCTGGAAAGCTGGAAATATGTGAGATTGGCCATATCTGGTCCTAAACTACTTGACAGGGTCGATGTCATATGTAAATTATAAACAATGAGACAAAATTTAGAGAGAAAATATCATGTTCCAAATAGTCTGAGACCCTCAGACCTCAGTTGGTCTCCACGTGGTCCCCTGCTGTTATCTCCCAAGCAGAAAGAAGCAAGACCCTGATGTTTGTACCAAGGAGAGGCAGAATGTGGGAAGGAGGAGCGGGCAGAAGGAAGTGTGGGGAGAGCTGGTCAGGGAGGGAAACAGCAGGATGAGGAAGGCAGGGACAAAGACAACGGGGCAGATGAGGGGATGAGGTCCAGTCCCCACCCCTTCAATATCCAGGATCAGTCAGAGATCTCTGGAGACAGAGACAGCTCTGTTGCCACAAGGAGAGCTAGGAAAAATGAGATTAGGTAAATCCAGGTGCCTGAGAAATCTGTTTAAATTCACCAGGCTCTAAGTAGGAACCTCCTCTCTGAGATCGCGGGCTAGCTGGGTTTCAGCCCTGGGAAAGGCTGCTGTCTCTGAGCCAGCTGCTTGGTTCCTCGTAAGCGTGTGTGATCCCAGCAGGTTTGCGTGGTGTCGCTGACGTGCTCTGCGGGAGCCCTTTGCTGTTCCCTGCATCTCTCTGCAAAAACAGTACAGTCCTAGTGTCGTTTCAAGGAGGATAACTGTGCCTCTCAGCAGCGAGCTGCAGCCACCCCACCTCTAACCTTACTGAATTCACTTGGGCGTTAGCGGTGAATTTGGCGCGTGGTTTTCAGTTTTTAACCACTGAACCGAAAAAAAAAAAAGTTTAATAAGCACAATAAACCTATCGATTCATGGGGTCTAGCGCTCGTTGCAAGGAGCCTCAGTTCCCACCGGAGCTGAGAGAGGACTATTTTCAGAGCACCAGTTTGGGCTCTGTACCCTCATCTGGCCAAAGAGGGGTCTGCAGTCAAGTCTAGATGAGGAATTCTCATACCCCCACCCTTCCACCTACACAGAGTTGGAGACACGGCTCCAAACAGCACCCAAAGCACCAAGACCCATCCTTCCCAAGACAAGCTGATTACTGGGTGTTTCAAAGGAGCAACATTGTCTCGATTTCCCTGCGTTTATGGCATTGTTTATAATGTAGGCCACAGGGTATTTGCTGTTTGCTCGGTCGGATGTAAAGTCAGCAGTTCAGTGGATTTAAATGAAAGACTGATGGCGACTTGCAATCAGTTTGCATGGAAATGGCATTGGGCCAGTTGCCCAGTTGTGGAATGTTATATGAGCAAAGCAGATATAATTATTTCCAAATTTGGCCACAATCCACATTTTCTCCATATTTAACTATATTTTGCTGCAAAAGGGTCTTGTCTCCTTTGGCAAGAAATCCCCTGGGCAGAAAGCATATCGTCAGTAACTCACTGTTTATCCCATACTGGGTGGAGTTTCCAACAAATTCTCCTCTGAGGAGGAGCCAAGATGCATGACCCTTGCTAGTGATGCAGCTATCTCCCAAAATCAGACCTCTCTCTCCTCGGCAGCCTGTCTCACTTAGGAAATGTTGCAGTTTATGGAATCATTCACAGCTCTCTGAGCAGCGACTAATTCTTGACACAAAACCTGTTGGCAATAGCCTGGATTTTTTGAGGAGCAGACACTCCTGTGCATATCATCACGTGGAACAGGAGGGAACTTCGGGAGCACTGTAGAGATCTCTTACCAGTCAGGTGCTTGTTCTGCTTATTCAAGGAGATGGTGGGATGCGAACCAGCTTTCGTTCAAAAATAACGTAGGCATTTTAGCTCATGACAGTCCCATCCCCATCCTCCCCCCAAGCAGGTCCTTTTGTACCTTCTAGGATCATTTTATCTGACTTGTGCTGATGGAACTTGATTGCTATCAGACGGGTCTTTGCAGAGATGCTTCAGGGATGAGGAAGATATAGGCTGAGCTCGCTGCAGAAGCTGTTGCAAACTGACCTACTCTTCTCATTGCCAGCCAGTCAGGGATGGATGGTGTATCCACTTCATGGCTGCAGAGCCATGAGCCTTCTGATACTTTTTTCCCTGTATAAATGTCTTCAGATGCAGTTTGACAGCAGGTTACACTGAGAAGATTTTTCCACTCTACAGTTCTACACCATCAAGACATGCTTAAATTATCCTACAGGCCGTGCCTTCAGAGAGGCCTGTGTTATTGCACATCTCTGCTTTAGGCTGATGATTTATATGCCATTACTAGCTAGGCCACTTCTCTGGAGAGTCCCCTTTTCTCAATCTGACAGAGATACAGGCTGACAGAGCTACAACTCCGTGCTACCTGAAAAAACCCAGGGTGATAACCCTCTACAAAGCATGACAAAGAGTCACTGTGTGCTCAGGTTTGCCTTGGGGCTGGTTTGCTTTTACAGAGCTGGACCAATTTCTCTTGAGTCAGATTCTGTTATATGCAAGCTACAGTGGTGCCTTTAATTCAGTTTAAGAGTAGATCAGATACGTTTCTTCCCCCTTCACAATTATTGCCTTGTTATTGCTCTGTTTGTTAATGTGTATTCTGATAGCATTGCACAGCTACAAGCGTGCCCCAGGGCTTGGTGCAGTACATGTCCGTGGTGTGTTTTTCTCCTAATTGTGTAGGAGGAGTCATCACTGTGTTATAAACTTATCTCTACAGCTTCTCGAGGCTCATTCTTGCCCATGGGAAAGCTTCATACCCCAAAAGTGTCAGGCTTTCTGTGGGGTAGGCTGGAGGGTTACACCCTGAGCTGAAAGATGACTGTTGCTTTATCTGCACTTGAGCTGATAGGAGGGAGCAGATAGCAGTAGGTCAGAGCTGTGTTGGACCCCAGCCTAATGCTGGCCCTAAGTAAGGCTCCACAGCAGTCCCCAGGTTTCCCTCGGGAGTCATAATTTGTCTAGAGTAAATATGATGGTGAATGAGTGAGTCCCATGAAGAATAGGAAGTAATCTCTGCAGTTGCTAGACTGTGGAAAATACATAGCCTTTGTGTGAGCTTTGCAGTGCCAGTTTTATTGCTGTGATTCTTTTTGGATGATGACTTCACCCATTTCACAACCCAAGAAACAAACATCACTACCACAGGACCCTCTTCAGTGCATGGTGTTCACATTTCCCATTGCACCTATATCACTCAGCTGTGAAAAAACAGAATCACTGTTTTATCACCAAGGCAAGAGGTACTGGAAGAGAGGGGTCTCCCAAGGCATTATAGGTTGTAAGTTGTTCAATTGGTAGAATGTAACAAGTTGTGGTGGTATCTACTTAACACAAATATGTAGGCTTTGCACTCACTAGAATTAAAAATGTTTTGAAGGTTGGGAATAAATCTGTGTGTGACTGCCTATATGCATTTACACCTTTCTTGCAAAGGACAGAAATAAGAGAAAGTTATACCTGATTTTTTTTTAGTAGTGTTTGTCTGCATGAGGATTGTTTTCTCTGACACTTCTTTTGTGCCTGGTCTTTTACAGCTAGTGGGCTGCTCCTGTGTAAAATTCCTTCAGAGGATACTCCAGGGGAGCCAACTGCAATTAAACCACAAAAAACTGTGTCTCAGTCCTTCTTTGACATCTGCTTCTTTGACTTCCATTATCTTTAAATTAGTGCTGTCACTCTGTCAGAGTAGGTCCACCCTTGCCTAGATCTTTGCCCATGGAAGGTTTTGGGTAGCCCTAACCTAGTTAGGAATCTGAGGATTTCCCCCCTGTTTCCTTGGAGTGAATTAAAATGGATTATCTTGATATGAAGAGTATAAAATAAGCAGAAGTAAAAAAAAAAGAAAGAAAGGAAAAAAAAAAGATCCAGGCTCTGAATCTGTAAGCTCCAAAGATCTTACCATCCTGAACCCCACTGGGAACAAAAAATGCCTGTAAATGTGAAGTCTTGTATCTCCCAAATCCTCAGGTTTAAAAAAAAACAGATGATCATATCGTTGTCGCTCTGTTTTGCAGTCCATCAGAACCTTTAGCCCCAAATCTTTGCTCAGTCTTTAGTTGGACAAAGTAGACAAGGAATGTGGAGTGAGTAAGAATACATCAGGACGCCTGAGTTTAGCTAAGACTGCGTATAAAAATAATATTGTCTTAGAAAATGAAAAGCCTGTGCCCTGCATCTGCTGAGCAAGGGGTTTCACGCCCATGTTTTTTTCCTGCGTGCTGGCAGGTTCACAAAATGGGACACATTCTGACTGCAGCTAAATAAGCAGCTGGAGGGCTGTTATCTCTGTGCAGAGACACAACCCTGTTCCCTTTCTGTTTTCAGGCACTCTGCCTGTTCCCCCTCCTTTGTAGGGGCTGCGACCTTATGGGAGGGCGAGCACGTTCCCGTACATCATAGCATATGAGCTAGCTGAGACCGAGCTCAACAAATTGCTTCTGTCCCACTCTCCCAGACGTGGTCACTTAATAATTAATACCCGGTAATTATACCATTTAGTAAATCACTCTGAAACACCTGTCTTGGTGACAGGTTGACTTGGACTGGCTTGGACTTTGTGCAGCCCGTGATCATTCACCCATCTCTGGCATTCAGCCATTTCGGGGTGATAAAATGTAAGCTATGCCCAAACCTGGCAACCCAAAACAGCTGAGATCAGGTCTGTTTGCTGCTGTAGCCTCCTCGACACCAGTAGAGTACCAGTATTGTTCCCTCTGCCTTCAAGAGTAGGAGACAACCGAGGATTGAAGGCTGGATACCAAAACATCGTGCATTCCCAGCACTGTTTGTAAAGAAATACACCAGCCAAGAGCTATTTGGTAGCCTGGATTCTGAGAAGGTGCTATTCTGCATCTTCCTTTATATGCTGCTACTGAACAGTTCACAAAGGACAGGGATAATAAAATTACCCCGTTCAGTCTAAGCAAAACGATAGATCTTCCCTCTTGACATGTGATTCTGCTTTACCTGGTTTTACTTTTGGTGGAAGGGGAGGCACGTGGTGTTTTTCTATCACCACCTGTTTCTGGCAGTGCAAGACTTACTTGAAAGTTCCCATAACCAATAATTACTTTGGGTCTGGCTAAAAGGAAACTCTGCTCTCAGTAATGTGGATAGTAATTAAAAATAAATAAAGGTCACATGCTTATAAAGCCTTTCCACGTCATTTAGTGTTCCTGGTTGATAGAGCTTGTTGTGTTTCTTACTCCTACGTGTAGAAAATGCTTGCATCACCTGTGGGATGCTGAAGAGGGATCTTGTGCAGGTGCTGCCCTAAGTGCCTCGGTTCCTTCCAGGCCTCTTTATTCAGATCTCTCCCCAAGCCTGACAGGACTGGTGAACCCCTGTGGAAGCAGAATTGCAAGTGTCTTCTTTGTTGTGTGAGTGATACATAACCCTCTGCCTTCAGCACTGAAAGCCTTTGCTGTTCTTCACGTTCTTAGGGTGGTAGTTTCCTTCCTATTAGCAAGTCCTTACGGAAACATCTCGAGTCACCTATCCGTGGTCTCGTGTTTCCAGCTTGCTCTCTCTCTTTTTTTTTTTTTAAAAACTTTAAACACGGCGGGGTGTGTGTGTGTGTGAAGGGGAGATCACACATCTCCATTTGTGTGTTTGGTAGAAGGCGAGTGTCCTCAAGGTCCCTTTATAAACATTGGAGCTAAGGCCTCTGGAATACCATTCCAGGCATGAAAATTCTCTCTGCTAAATCATCCTCTGAAGAAATGTCTCTCTTTCTGCTGCCTGTACAGGGAGCCCACAGAGACCAGACTGAATTACCACAGCTGAAATTAGATGCTGCAGAAGGTGGCACGGATACCCCTGCAGTTTCAGCTACTACTCACCCACTAAAAGGCTTCCAGTTTTCCCATTAATGTAGCCACTCAGCTGGCCCAAGCAAAAAAAAAAGCAGTCTTTGCGGAAAAGTTGTGTATTAAGCATCAGACTTTATTGCACCAAATAGCTCTTGTAAATCCTCAGCCTGGGACACATGTTGACACATGTTGACACATGTTCAAGTCACTCTTCCACCTTCTCCCAATAAATGTGTGTGTAATTGTATTTGTGTGTACTGGTTACAGGTTGCTGTGGAAGTTTTGGCATGCTGATGTAGATCTGCATGCCAACCCTCCACAGCCTGTGGTTTCACGGCCGTATATGGAAGTTCACCTGTGAAGGTATCCAGAACTTCCCTTTGGATCTGTTTGAGGTCTAAACCGAGCAGCTCAGAAGAAGGCAAATAGAGCCGCTACGTGCCTGAGATGGGTGGCACTGTCTGGCAGTGAAAATTGTGGCCTCCTGTTTGAAACCCAGCTCACATCACCCTGAATGCCACGAAGGATGTTTCTTCCTGCCGTGCCCTCTCCGGAACAAGATGTTCCCTGCGGATTGGTATGCTCTGAGAGGCCGGATCTGTCTATTCCCTTCCGGCACAGCAGGAAGAAAAAGATGGCTTGAACATAAAGGAAGCCACAAAAACAAGTTGGAGGCTGGCCAGAGGCAGGTGGGAACAGGCTGAGGAGATGGGGGTCCGTTCGGTCTGGTGCCATGGCTGTGTAGGTTCAGTGTCTCAAATCCCTTGCGGGGAAAGAATGACAGAGAGGGAGTCATTGCCTGCACTTAACTGGGGGGGTTCCTGGAGGCCAGGTGTAGGAAAGCTTGAAAGCACACATTTCAGCATAATTAGAGGCTTTTCTGAAATGAAGATAAAACTCGATATGCAAAGTCTGTACACTCGGATTTCATGTTGCACTACACCCCCTGGAGTAGGCCTTTATCTTACGTTTACATCAGGATGTTAGGCAATATACCACCACCTGCAATTTACTTTGTGGTGACTGTTCATTCTTATAGTGTGGATTGAAGCCATGTGCTAAAATGTTTTAGAAAAGTTTCTGTTCTGGTATTTGGTCATTAGGTTGAAAAGGACTGTGTACCTTGCAGAACATGGTAATAAACATTATGAAAGCGTATACAAAGCTAAATTATACTGAGAAGGTGGTTTAGGGTCTTCTCTTTATTCATCCACCTATTAAGGGATAAAGGGGCATATAATGAGACAGAAGAGTGGTACATTGAGGCAGAGAGAGAGGAATTTTCTTTGCACGGAGTACGTTGTCTGTCGTGAACAGTATCAGCATGCATAAACATCACAGGATTCTGAAAAAGATCTCCAACACCAATTGCAATCACTGCAATATCAGTGAGAAACACATAAAATTCAAAACTATTGAATAGGTTTCAGACCAATTCTACTTAAAGAGAATTGAAAGAAAAGTCTGTCTGGGGCAGGCTATGCTATAGCTGTCTGCCACGGCATCTCTTGTGCTGCCCTTCAAAACACGTTCCAGTTAGTGCAGCCAAAGACTGGGAACTATTTGGACAATCAGTTTTATCGAGTATAATACTCCCCATGCTCCTGTGATGGTCTGTGGTCATCGGTTTATTTATATTGAATACAGCAACCGTCTGCTGGAAGACATCTGGCATTCTCACGCCTACCTCAAGGGCCACTGAATGCTTCAAGTTATTTCTTCTTCATTAGTTATTTCTTCTGCAAGGGAACCCGAATTGTGCTCTACTTAGAGCCGCTTGGGTTGGCGCTCAGTGGAAAGGTTTAGACTTTGATGGGTCCTGCACAGCTCCTGTCTAAACCAGCCCAATGACAGGACTGTTAACCTGGCTGGTGTTGTTCCCAGAGAGTCTGCAACAGCTTCATCTGCTTTACAAGGCATATAAATGCTTTACGAGACGTGTAAGTTCCCAACAGATGCTGCTGCACATCTGCTCTGCGCAGGCAGCGCCTGGTGACCTCCCAGTCAACTTTGCTCATGGGCAACTTGGCCCTAAGAACTGTGTGCCCACATCTGTGCACTTTTGTGGCCAGCTGTAAGCCTTGCACTTCTGCAACCTGGATAAAATTTAGTGAGCCAGGGACCTCTGCACCACGTTGGGCAATACAGACACCCCAAACACTGCTCGCTGGCAGCTGAGACCCAGCACCGAGACCTTGAAAGGTGTCTGTAGATTTCCTGTGTTACGGGACCAGGTAAGGCAGGAGAGAGGTGGACACCCTGACCTGCAAATGCATCGTCTCTTCATCCTGGAAAGTGAGATTCTGCTTTTTACCTGCTTCCCTTTCAGGCTGGCCAGTGTGAGGCACACAGCTCTCGGGGCACACTCTCGGAGGTATAAACGCTGTGCTTGCCAGTCGCTGAACTTCTGAGCTGTTCATTCCTGCCCTTTCCTCCTACCCCAAACAGCGAAACGCTGTCCAGGAATTCATCTGCTGGCATTTTAATATGCGTGTGTACCATCATCCAATCGCTACAGTTACACTGTGGGAATCTTGTTTCTAAAAATACCCCAATCTCTGCTGCTCTCCGACACCAGCATGAGGTAATGTATCATGTTCCCTGTCTGCCAGCCACACGCAGGGTGAAGGTAATCAATACAGCTGGTAATACATA